>JANDJZ010000217.1:0-18775 GCA_027943245.1 Acanthamoeba sp. SK_2022b
CGAGCTCGCCCTGGCGCTTGAATGAGACGTTGTGTGACTTTAAATACTTCTCGATCTCGGATTCGAACCTGAGAATGCAAACAAGAGATAAGCAAACAAGCCACTCACAGAGAAGCGGGAAAAGAGGTTTTGCGCACAAGTCGGCGTTTGTCAGTTGGAGCGGGTGCTGGTCGGTAGTGATCATGTCGGCTTCGCGTGCCTTTGTGAGCTCCATCTGGTCCCTAATCACAGGGACTATGAACAGAGGAGCCTACACGAGGGACTCGGATAGTTGCACTTACCTTTCGTCCAGACCAGAACGTGGACCCTGGGTGCCCATGGCCAGCTTGAGCGCCTTTTTCGAGTATCCACGGCTCGTAAGGATGGCTCGAAAGATGGCCTACGAGGGAGGGAAACGATAACCATGCCGGCTTCGTGAGGCATTCAGGACCCGAGCTGGCGAATGAGGCGTCTTACCACGGGGGGAAAGTCGTATTCAGTCGCAAGTTCCACAATTGACTTGCCTTCGGCGTAGAGCTGCGCGAGCTTGCTCGCTGATGACAGAGATGTGGTCTGTGGAGTCAACCAAACGAAGATGAAAGCTGTATGCGTGCATGGGGGTGAATGAGCACCTTGGCGTTGGAGATCCCTAAAGCAAAACATGGCCTGCTGTGACTTGAGCCTGCGCAGGGGGCGAAAGATGGAGTCAGCTCTCGTACGCTGCTCGCAATGATACAAAGGGATCGTACCAAAAGGTGTAGGAATGGATCTGGGAGACGCTCATGACGCCAGTCGCGGCCAGCTTCTCGACCACGCGCTCTAAGGAAGGTGATAAGGGTATTGGCCCCCAGTGACCCTTGGAGTGCTTCTTGATCACGGCTTTCACCTCGGCCTGATTACGAGGAAGCACCGGTTGCTCCGTCGGCCAGGCTATCTCCCGTTTCCTTATCTGAAGACGAACACAGGAAGCACTTTGAGATCAGGGGCTCGAGTGAGTCCAGCCCCGGCAGTCAGGGCGAGCAAGCACCTTGATGGGACTTGTGAGCGCTGGTTGGGGAGCGTCCAGGTAGAGAGAGATCGAGGACAGCCAGTCCTTGCTCCCTATCTCCTCTTCGTCTTCCTCCTCCTCCTGTTCCTCTTTCTCTTCACTAATGTCTAGCTTCCTCTTCTTGTTTTGGTGCTTGGCCTTCCGTTTCTTCTCCTTCTTGCCACGCGTGACCTGCCCTTCATCTACGATGGAAATCAAGTTCGCGCTGCTGTTTGTCGCTTCCTCTCCCCCTTCCTCTGCTTCTTCCAACTTCCTCTTCTTGCTTGCGCTACGGGTTTCTTCGGCAGGAATGCTCGACTTGCACCTTTTCTTGGACGGCTTGGCTGTACCCGTCTTATCCGCTTTGGAGAGCATGCTCAGTGGAGGCTTGGGTATGGAGTGCAAGACCCGTCCCGCCACCCTCTTGACTAGAGGCAAGGTTGAAGTAGCCCCGGAGATGAGTCGAAGATGCAAGAGGCCAAGAAGCCAATCGGAGGAACTGTGACACGGAGGAAGCGTACTTGTGGGCGAAAGGGTGCGGTAGAACTCGAAGTACTTGTCCTTGTGCTTCGGATCAGTAGGCTGCCCTGAGTTCGGGTCCTGACCTCCTCGCCCGGCCACGCCGCCACCTCTGCCGCGGCCAGTACCGTGGTCACCTCGTCCTCGCCCTCTTCGCCGATCCACTCGCACGAACCGTCGTGGCTGCTGGGCAGCGTTGCCGACAGCCGAAGCGGGCAACTGTGCTGGTGCACCTCCTCCGGTTTCTCTACCCCGCTTCCGCCTCTTATGGCTGCTTCCTCCCTCAATTATTTCGACCTGCATGACCCTCGCCGTTTGCTCGATGTCCTCTTCCCTCCTTCTCTTGCGTCTTCACTCTTGTCCGGCTTGTAAGCAACAAGGAAAGGAGTCTCCGCCGTTGCTTCCGCTCATTTTTCTCCGTGTATTTTCCGCACGTGTTTCCTTTTCGATAAGAACACAAGTCTTGTTACCGATTGCCAGGCTCTGAGGGTGAGCATGGTCCGCACCAAAGCAGCGGCAAGGGTACGGCCATGTCGGTTTTGCCACAATTCTTCTATTTCAGATTCTACTTGAGCTCAACTATTTTGCACTTCAGAAGAGCACAGGGGGCAAGAGGCCGCACTGGCAGAAGAGAACGCCCATTCAGCGGGTTGCCTTGCCCACGAAGCTCTCTAGCGCAAGAGCACCTGCCACAGCCGTGCCAACGGTACCGTCCATCCTCACCGCGTGCAAGCAAGTTCTTTTCAACTGTTCACACTTGCTCATGCCTTGCGATTGCACGCGTTGGACAAGGGCTCTACCACAACATCACCTACGCCCGCCTCTAGCTCCTCCTCTTCATCAACGTCGTCTTCGTCTTCATCTCGCCCGAGCGAGGCAGTGCTATTTAGAAGGGGACGAATGGCGCCGCATCGACCGGGGTTCACTGCACGCAAGACCCTGTTTGGGCGTCGACCAAGCTACCGCCACGCGCCGGGCTCCAAAGCCTTACGCGAGATCTGCAAGCTGCAGAAGTCCACAAACCTGCTTATCCCAAGGGTGATCTGCTTGTGCCGCCCCGTGCTGTGAGGCTTGGCTCGCCCTGATTGTGATGCGCTGTCTTCTCAGGCACCGTTTCTGCGGCTGGTGCGGCAGATCACCGAGAGCGAAATCAGGCCGGGGGTAAGGTGGGGCACCGAGGCGGTTACCGCCCTGCAGGAGGCCACAGAGGCCTTCCTGATTCAGATCTTCGAAGACGCCAACCTGTGCGCCATCCACTCAAAGCGCGTTACAATCATGAAGAGAGGTACCGCACAACACTCGCGCGTGGGTCATTCTGCCCACTATGCAGTTATCTGGTGGGTTGACGGCGGCCTTTCTTATCGCGCAACAGACGTCGAGCTCACCATGCGATTGCGGTTTAAGAGCCCTCTGGTCTGAGCCCTCCTCCACACGCACAGATAGAGAAAGAGACGACGCGCAACGCCAATACGAGGTCAGAGTGATGAGACACCATGTACATAACCCGGACAGACAACATGTCGTTACGGTATGCGTCCTCTGTGCTTGTTGGTGTCGGGCCTTAGCAATTTTGTCGACTCCGAGGAAATCGAGCCTTTCCTGCTCGCCGTTGGTTCTTGGAAGAGTCTTCTGAGTCAACTGCCAAGGTAGCGTCTTCTTGTCAACAGCAAAGGTAGCAACAAAGTGCAGGAAGGGTACGAGTTGAGTGAGGCACCACGGACATCATGAGTGGCTTCCCCTCCCAAGAGTACACAGTCGCGGACGCCTCAGCCTCAAGCGTGAGCGCAAGCGCTCTTACCTTGGCCGTTGTAGACGGCGACGAAGCGCGCGTGCAGGCACTCATCATTCGTATGTCCTCTCTCTCTCTCTCTTGTGAACTATTTCTTCCTCTACCTGGCACTACCTTCTACTCGCTGCACTTGGCACACTTGTTTTTACTCACGCGTGCACTGCTATAAAACAGAGGGTTGCGATGTGAACGCGACTGATGGCATGGGCCTGTGGCCTCTGCTCGCCGCGGTCAAGTGCCTCAACCTGTCCATGGCCCGCTTGCTCATCGACCACGGCGCCTGCCCCAAGAAGAAAAAGGGCAAGAGGAGCGAACTGCACGCCTTGGCCGAGACTCAGAAGGGCCCCTTTCCTCCCGTACCACGTGCCACCTCCCCCCCCACCATCCACCACTGGCTGCAACACTCCTTACCACACGACGCAGCCGCCAGCGAGTGTAGGAGCGAGGTGGGCCAATGCCATCCAAGACTGGGCCATGCCTTCGCCCTCCATCAGGCTCTGGCAGATGCTCATGTCCGCGGGCGCCAGTCCCGTAGCGTACAGCTCGCCCAATGGCTTGTGTGGAGGGGGAGGAGAGTTTGAAAAAGCAAAGCCCCTGGGCTGATCTCGGCTCGCTGCGTCGACGCAGGCCTGACCGGCAGGGGGTGACACCATTCCACTTGGCCTGCGCCAGAGGCAACTGGCCCGTGGTCCAGTTGTTGCTGCAAGGTGAGTGCATGGCCGTCGGAGAGGGGCCAGGGAATGACTCGATGCAGACGGCCACTGATAGAAGAACCCAGACCACGTGGGCGAGCACATCAACAAAGCCGACAAGCACGGGGAGACGCCTCTCCATTATGCCGCTCGCTACGGTCACGCAGCCGTGGCGTCGCTTCTCCTGGCCAGCCGCGCCAACACAAGACTGTCTGGCAATCAGGGCGATGCCATAGAGGTTTGTATTTGTTTCATCCAGCCGCTGCCACGATGATAGCTTGCCCACTGTTGTCGATATCTATTCACACTTGCGCGCAGGCGGCGAGGCAGGGTGGTCATGTGGAGGTGGCCGAGTTGATCAAGAGCTGGAGCTTCCGGAGCACGTGTCCCATCTTGTTCATGCCCTATGACGTTCTGCTCCACGTCATGGTGCTGCTCGAGCCTCACGACTTGTGCTCCGTGGCCCAAGCGTGTTCGGTAGGCCGCTGCAATGCTATTCCTACACGTGTGTGTGTGTGTGTGTGTGTGAGAGAGAGAGAGAGAGACGACTGACCTGCTCTCTCTGTTGCCGCAATTGGTTAGGAGCTGAACGAGGTGAGCTGTGACGATTACCTGTGGCACCGCTTCTGCGGTTCGCAGGTGGCCAGCGATGCCAGCAGCAGCTCATCAGAGGAGCGGTGTAAGTCGCAGTACATGAGCTGGCTGCAGCCACGACTCAAGCGCTTTGCAACGAACAGAGGTGCGTACAACTTGTCTCGATATCGAGATAGCTTCG
The DNA here is from genome assembly GCA_027943245.1 of Acanthamoeba sp. SK_2022b. Classification (NCBI taxonomy): domain Eukaryota; phylum Discosea; order Longamoebia; family Acanthamoebidae; genus Acanthamoeba; species Acanthamoeba sp. SK_2022b. The sequence goes on from JANDJZ010000217.1 coordinate 4,782, forward strand.
GATGCGCGGAAAATGGACTCTAAAGCCATCGGGACGACTTTGATTGTCTCTCTTGGTTTTCCTCAACAGGGAGAGGGCTCGCAGCTGGTGCTCCAAGAGCGCAAACGCCGTCGTCTGCAGACTACGACCACCTCATCAAGTTCAACATTATCGGTGACGCGCGTACGCTCCTCTTCTGAAGACAAGTATGAACCACACGCTCCAAACACACTCGCTCACATACGTTTTCCAGGCGTCGGCAAGTCGGCCATCCACTCCCGCTTCATTCGGAACAAGTTCAACAGCTCCTACACATTAGGCACCATCGGAAGGGATTTCGGCGTTCGGTCGATCGTAATGGCCGGACAGCGTCTGGAGCTGCAAGGTTGGCGCCTCGCCGTATTGTTTATGCATCGATTTGCCACCTTAATCAGTTGTGTCTCACATCTCCCCGTTGCTGTGCGCTCAGTGTGGGACATGGCCGGGGCGGAGCGCTTCTACTGCATCTCGCGGTCCTACTACCGCGGGACGCAAGGCGTGCTGGTAGTCTATGACGTCACCAGACGCGACTCGTTGGCCAGCTGCAGGCTCTGGCTCAACGAGATTCAACACCAAAATGAAGCCGCCACGCCCTTCGTCTTGGGTGAGCCCAGCCATAATTCGTTCGTGTAGGCTTCCGTCAAAAGAAGCTAATGGACCGCGCATCATCTCCACCACAGTGGGGACAAAGACCGATCTGGAGTCCCAGAGGCAGGTGTCCCCTGAGGAAGGCCAGGCGATGGCCGACGAGCTGGGCGCCGTCCACTGGGCCGAGGTCAGCAGCCGCACCGGAGAAAATGGTATGACACAATCGCCACGCTACGAACCACACCAATCAGAGAGACTTACACTCTGCTCTTGGTCTTGCTCATCCACACAAGTGACCGAAACCTTCTACCGCTTGGCCGAGGTGGCGTTGTTGGGCGTGAACCCATTCTCCCGTACGTGCGGCGGATTCCACGCCCCTCGGGAGGAGCTCCTGGAGCAGCTCTATGCTGAGTCCAGCGTCGGCCGCCAAGCCCTCCCCCAGAAGAAGGACGCCCAGTCCGCCAAGTGCATCCTCCAATAAATGGCCGAGTCCCTGGGAGCATTGAGGAAGTAGCAGAGTAGTTGTGACAGAATAAAAATGAGTGAGAAGGTGGGCAGCATGCAGCCAGCTCAAGCCTCTGCCCGTGTCAACTCTGTCCACTTTCACCTAAGTGGATTTAAATCCAAACACCACAATCACTGTGTTGTGCATGAGAAATGCAAAAAAACCCTCAAATTGGGGGCTTTGTTTAGGCTGGGTATGGAGCAAGAATCTGCAGTGTCAAATGAGGGCAAATGCAAAACCAGATGTTTGAGAGCAGGCTACCAAAAGCTGGGGGAAACAACAGGAGGACCAGAGGCAAAGCAGAGAAGGGTGAAGTTGTAAGGGGCAACACTTTTCAGTGTACAGAGTTGTGGCAGCAGTGGGGGGCAAAGACTATTGTGTAACAGAGAGAAAGGCCGTTAGTATTCACATACATTTTGTGCACCTTCAGGCTTCTGAAAGAAGCTGCAAAGTTAAGAACTTGTTGACTGTTTTTAGGGCAGGCTCAAAAGAAGCTGGTCTGAAAGTAGTTGGCATTGCTTTGTCAAAAGGTAAGTCTTGGGCAAGCTGAGTAACGCTTTCCTGTTTGAAACTCTCTGTCTGCTTTCCAGCTGGGCCAGAACTGAATTAGCTGTCAAGGTGGATGAGGCAATGGTTCAATCTGAAGGAAGTAAGCTAGGTACCAAGCTTTTTGTAAGGGCGCCACAAACCACAGGTGATCTGTGCAACTACAACCTGTAGATGCTCTTTCATGGCTAGTAGCTCCTGTGGGAAGTCCTTCAAGTCACTGTGTGAGTCTTCATAGGTAACTGGTGAAACTGCAGCAACGTAAGGCCTGGCCTTGTAAGCCTCCTGCAGTTTGGCCAAGGAAGACTGGTCTGTGTCACCAAGTACTGTCCTGGCCAGCTGGGCAAAGGTCACCTCTCCAACCTCCTCATTGAACGAGAAGATGGAGCTGGACAAGTGCCTGACCATGGAGAGGCCTTCCTCCTGCCAATGGTTGAGGAGGTGAAGGTAGAGCAGGCAACTTCGTGCATACTGGCCCTTGGGTGCCAAGCCAAGAAAGACCAAAGACGATGGTAGTAGTGAAACCACTGGCCATAGTTGTTGTAATGCAAGCACACACCATAATTGTGGACCTGAGTAATGATGTTGGACTGTCAAAGGTACTAACTGGCCCCACAACCATAAACCTGTCATAAAAGGTTTGGGGTACCAGAGGGAGGTAGAACTTAAAGAAGTCAATTAAGTGTTGTGCAACTTTTGCAGTGAGAGCATCCATGGCTTGGTTGGCCACCAGCTGATGTAGGGAACTGGCTACAACTGGATAGCTTTCAGTCAACAAGGTGTAGAGGTGGGTCAGTGTGGCAAGTCGAGGCTTAACAAAACAGAGTGCAGTTGGTGCGATGGCATGAAAGGGTGGACTGGTGATTGTGTGAAGGTAAGTCTGGAGGTTGGAAGATGTTAGTATGCACAAGGTTAGAACCTTGGTAGTATTCCAGAATACAATTTAGCATGGCTGGTGTATTCTGGAATACACAAATTGTGTTGGCTGTACCTTCCACAGCAATTCACGAGCCACTTTGTATGGATGCCAGGATCCCAAACATAGTAACAGTTTATTCAATTGCCACAGAGAATATGCACATCTGACGAGTATGGAAGTTGTGCAGTTGAGCAAAGTTGTGGTCAGGAGAGGAGTTGCCTCCAACACACCCACCCAAAAAAGAGAAGGCTATCAACTGCATGATGTAATGTAAGGTGAAATCAAAGTAAAAAGGCAACAATATCATCACATACACACATACCATTATGTTGAACTCCTCCTTCAGTGCACATTCAGTAAAGGCCTGATTAATTTTGAGGTTTCCTACGGAACCTCTGTTCAATTAAAAGGATTTTACTCATATTGTGATGTTGCCATCCAATTGCATACACATACATGGTCCAAATCCTGTGTATCTACAGGTTTTCTATGACAATGATGATGTTAATTGGAATCAAATTTACCCCACCCATCTCAAACTCTAATAAAATCCATATCATAAAACACCACCAAAAAGACAGCGCAGAAGGTACAAGATGCAGAGGAGCAACTGAACATGCCACTGATCTTGAACAAGTGATGCTGCAGCAGACACTGCCTAGGCATGTTCCACTCTCTAGTAAAAAGAGCTTGTAGAATACAATATATTAAATCCACATGTAACAGGTTGCATCACACCAATAGTTGAGGACAATTATGGCACCAGTCACAGGCCAAACCTACCTTGTCAACCATATGTGTGTGTTGTGTTGCATTAATGATTGCATATGGTATTTTGAAACGAAATGGTTAATTTCTGAAATGGGGAGGCTGCATTCTGATGCTACCGCTTGTGCTTGTGCTTGGATAGAGTCATACCCCATTTGGTACTGTCTCCTCTTCCTTATTGCATTGTGAATGTGTATGCAATGCCATTTCCTTTACTTCACAACACAATGCACCATCCATTTTTTGTAATACAGCCTCCTCCATGGTGCTTTTTGGTCACATACATACACAATCAAAATTTTGCATGTATTCTCCTCTATGTCACCTCCATTACTGGGCTATTACAATTAGAGACTGACCAATTTTTTATGTGGTATATCAGTTTGGATGTCATGCCCTGAATGATATGCCTCTTCCATCTTCAAGCTTGGCATTTCATTGGCCTCCAGAGATGCTTGCTTTACCCAAAACAAAAACTGTGAGCTTGGGGAGAAGCTGGGTGCAGAAGCGCCAAAGGTAAAACGAAAGGCATGCCTCGTGAGTGAGGACCACAGACATCTTCATTATCTGTTATCACAACAGCATGACCAGCGTGTCCAGTGCCTTCCAGCCTCAAGAGTACACAGTTGAGGACGCCTGTCCTGTAGTGTACAGCGCCAATGGCTGGGGGTGGTGAAAAAGCAAAGCCCCTGGGCTGACCTCGGCTCGCTGTGTTGATGCAGGCCTGACTGGCAGGGGGTGACACTGTTCCACCTGGCCTGTGCTCAAGGCAACTGGCCCATGGTCTGGTTGTTGCTGCAAGGTATGTCCATGGCCGTTGGTGTGGGGCTGGGCAATAATAATAAGTTGGTCCCTCCAAAGCTGACAAGCATGGGGAGACGCTTCTCCACTACGCCGCGTGCTATGGTCACACAGCTGTGATGTTGCTCCTTCTGGCCAGCTGCGCCAACATGAGAGTGTTTGGCAATCAGGGCGATGCTGCAGAGGTTTGTGTATGCGTTCTCCAGCCTGCCACAAGATGCCCTCCACCTTGTTGGCACTCATGGAGGTGGCAAGACAGGATGGTCATGTGGCGGTGGCTGAGTTGATTGAGAACTGGAGCTACCGTGTGTGTCCCATCTTGTTCATGCCCTACGACGTTCTTCTCCATGTCATGGTGCTGCTCGAGCCTCATGACTTGTGCTCCGTGGCCCCAGCGTGTTTGGTAGGTCATTGCAATGCTATTCCTACATGTGTGATGACTGCCATGCTGACTTGCTCTCTCTGTTGTGGCAATTGGTTAGGAGCTGAACAAGGTGAGCAGTGATGATTACCTGTGGCGCTGTTTCTGTGGTTCACAGGTGACCAGCAGCAGCTCATTGGGGGAGCAGTGTAAGTCACAGTACATGAGCTGGCTGCAGCCACAACTCAAGCACTTTGCAACAAACAGAGGTGCAGCAACTTGTCTTGATATTGAGACTGGACTCTAAAGCCATCGGGCCCTGGTCGTCTCTCTCTCTCTCTGTATAATTTCCATCTACAGGGAGAGGCCTGTTAGCCAGCATTCCAAGAGCGCCAACACCTGTGGATTGTGACACAGGTATGTTAAGTGCCAGGCCATCACTCCAGGCAATGTTTACCCACAACACCACACCACACAAACACTTTCTGGCGCATCAGGGGTCGGCAAGTCATCCATCCACTCCCGCTTTATTTGGGACCAGTTCAAATCCTACCCCAACACCATTAGTGCCAAGTTTGGTGTTCAGTTGATCAAGATGGAGGGACAGCGCCTAATGCTGCAAGGTTGGCGCCTCCCTTTTTGTTGTTAATTTACCAATTTTGTGCCTTTGCTGGTTGTGGCTCACAGCTTGATGTGTGCTCAGTGTGGGACACGGCCAGGCAGGAGTGCTTCCACAGTGTCTCATGGACCTACTACCATGGGACACAAGGTGTATTGGTGGTCTATGATGTCACCAGATGTGACTCATTGGCTAACTGCAAGCACTGGACTGATGAGATGAAACGCCTGTTGCCTGAAAACGAAGCCATGATGCCCTTCATCTTGGGTGAGCCCAGCAACCTTTCTTGTGTGTGTGTTTTCCACTGAGAGGCCACGTGCATCAACTCCACCACCACAGTTGGGACAAAGACCGACCTGGAGTCCCTGAGGAAGGCCAGATGATGGCTGACAAGCTGGGTGCTGTCGACTGGGCTGAGGTCAGCAGTTGCACTGGAGAAAATGGTAGGCGACACGACACAATCGCCATGAACCAAACCATTTCCTCACCAATACTCACACTCTGTTCTTGCTCTTGCTGATCTTCCTCCACACAAGTGACTGAAACCTTCTACAGCTTGGCCAAGGTGGTGCTGCTGGGTGTGGATCTGTTCTCCTGTTGGGGGGCCTGTGGCAGCTTCCATGTCCCTCAGGAGGAGCTCCTGGAGAAGCTTTACACTGAGTCCATTGTTGGCTGCCAAGCCCTCCTCCAGCTCCAGAAGAAGGACACCCAGCCTGCCAAGTGCATCTTGCAGTAAGGAGACCATGTTATGATTGCCCAATACAGGAGCAAGCCACAGCTGGGTTGGCTGGGCCTTCAGATTCTGTGTTAGGAGACTTCCCTTTGGCCTGCTTGAAGTACCTCTACACGCTCTCTAGCCATGGCACAGCAGGGCTACATAACAGAGTCCTTGTGTCAATGTACATTGGGTTTTTGTTGACACAAAATTTGAAACTGAATATGTATTGGTACAAGCACAGCCCATCTTCTGAACAGTTCTTTGCTCTCAGCCAAATGCACACCCTACTAGAACAAGCCTATTCCTGGGAGGGCGCTGCTCCAACATCATATTGGCGCTGTTTGGGTGGCTCAGTCCTCACCTACAAAGATCTTGAGGGTCATCAAGTTCCCCATGTTTTCCACTTCTGCAAGGATGCAGACTGTAACTCAGTGTTGAGATATAAGGTGTACCATACTAAGATGGTCTGGGCCTATTAAGCTACTCATATCTGTTCCCACAGGTATGCATACAATCTTGTGATTCCAATTTTTTGGCTAAGCTGACGACAGCAACATTATCATTGACAGGAGCACCATACAAAATCCTTCCCATACCTTTGCCCTGTGAAGTCAGTCATCCATGACCTACAGGACAACTGTTTGTGCAGCTGAGCTTGGAGAATGTGCTGATCTCTTTGAGCTACATGAAGCAAGCCCATTGGCACAATGTCAGCTTATATGGAAAAACCCCGTTCCCCACAGCCACCCAATGTCCTGTTATTGAGTTGTTCACAGCTTTGATGTGCTTGCAGGATGATTTGTGCAAGGGCAGCTGATAGGAATCATGCAAGAAAGGCAGTTGATTTTATCAGGTGTATCATCCTGGTTTGCAAATGGAGGTTGAATGATTCTTTTGAGGGCTGCATTCTCATTCTGCACATATGTACTAGATTGACTGGTAAGAATAAATGGCAATATGGTTACCCTGCACCAGATTGAGTGCACATCTGTAGTGAAAGAGGTGCATCCGCATAGTGCATGCCTTTGTGATGGTATTGCAAGCAAAAAGGGCAACAAGATCACCCACAACACATGCCCAAACATGACAAGTTAGAGGGTGTAATTGTGGGAAAGAAGGTGCATGAGCATTGTGTATGCGTACATGATGGTATAGCATCACATGCTCATACATGACCAGATGGCAGGTTGTGATGTGTGGTGAAGAGGAGCTGCATGAACATGGCACATGTGGCACTATGGTTGCTAGTGTGGTGAAGGAGGTGCACTGGCACAACTTTGATGCCATCAGCAGCTCTCACCTGCACATGCATGACAGTGCAGCATCAAGAGGTGAAGGATAGTGGTAAGGTGGAGAAGATTTGAAGATGGCAAGGGTTGGTTTATGCACATAAAAAGTGTACTTGGTTGCATCTTCAAGAAAGGAGAGTATGCATGTTGACCAATTTTGAACAGATGATCCCAGTATGTGCCAAAGCCCCAATGAAAGTCAGATTTGTCTGCTTGGGCAGCACACTCAGGTGAGCTGGCTCTCCTTGGGGCCCACAGCTGGGTGGTGAGAGTGCTCTCTTCATTCCACTTGGTTAGGATCGGTGTTGTGTTCTTCTTTTACATTATGTTGAGTGCATTCAAGGGTGTGTATTCAAGGGTGCACTTGCTGACTGTCATCAGCAGGTCAGCTTATTGGTCCTCAATGGAGAATATCTTTCCAGATTCTGAGTTGGACTGAAGATTTGGCTGCAATGACACTGCAAGAAGTACACAAACCTGTGCACAGAGCTCTCAAGACTTGGTAGAGCTCTGCTGCTTGTTGAAAGGTCAGCTACCCCACCTTTAGGGTTGGGTGGATGATCAAGGCTTTGATTGGGGTCCCTTCTCCCTTTCTGTAGGCCATGGGCAGAGATGTGCTTTTTGAGTGCTTGCCTTGCACTTGTTTTTATCTTGTTTGGCCATGTGGTGATTGCCTTTTCAAAGATCTCTTGCCACTCCTTGATCAGTTCTTCATTTTCAACTTGTAGGTGGCCAAAGCTTCCTGCAGCTCAATTACTAGTTATTAGTCATTGGTTCTTCCTTTTGGACCAACAGCACCACCATTCTTGGCTGTGGTGCCATGAAAAGTCGGCACTTGGACCCAAGAATTTTGGGAACATCAATATGGTTCTCTGGTTTTCGGCCACGCATGTCTTTGAACTATGGCCCGATTTTTTGGTTGGCTTATTCTGTGGTACCGCCATTAGCAAGTTGCGTGGCCGAAAACCCAAAGACAAGCAGAAACCTCCCCGTTGAGTACGCCTAACGCCATGTGCGTCATTGACACCATTGACTACATAAGCGCCAGCGAGAGCCTCCAGCTCACCATCACCACCAAGCCAACACCACAATCTCTACAACATGAAAGTCCTTGCTCTGCTTGCCCTGTGTGTGCTCATGGCTTTCTTCTGTTTGCCAGCGTCCAATGCGCAAGACATCAACGCCACCTCTAACGTGGTGAAGGCGACCGGCACTGGTGCGTGTCAAGCACGTATATACACTCTTTTTCCAGACCTACTCACGCTTCTTGATTGTAGGAAAGGTTACCATTGAGGCCGATGTGGCACAGGTCGAGCTGGGAGTGCAGGTCGACGCGCCCAACGCCAGCCAAGCACAGGCTCAAGCCGCCAATTCCGCTCAGTCTGTCGTCTCCACCCTTCAGGACCTCTCCGTAGCCCTTCCTCCTCATAACCTCCATCTTCTCATGTCTGACCTTGCCGCATTACTTTGTTCATCAGGTTTCGAAACTGCAGACCAGCAGCATCTCATTGACGCAGCTCAGCTTCCCCACGCCGAGCCCGATCCCGTTGGCTCAAGGGAACGACAACTCGACAGGTGACGAGGAGGAGATCACCTTCCGTGCCTCCAACACGATCAGCTTCGAAGTCCCGGCCGATCAGGCCGGCGAGGCCATCGACGCAGCAGTCGGCGCGGGCGCCAACAACATTAGATCTGTCAGGCTGGTTCCCTCAGACGACGCTGGTCTCTGCTCCCTCTCCTCTCTACCTCTCGAACCAGAAATGTCGTGACGTGGTCGCGACGACGGCTCGCTAAAGTTCTGAATTGGTGGCGCTCACGTGATGAGCAGTGACGGCGGCCCAACAGCAAGCTACGCGACTGGCGGTGGCCAATGCGATCGCCTACGGCCGGCTCATCCTCACCGAGCTCGGATGCAACGCCGTCGGCGTGGGCGCGGTCTCCCTGTCTCCGCTCTACTCGCCCCCATCGTCGTCAGTCAACAGTACCGCACACACCCTCTCACCTTCATGTCTCGCCCTATCCTTCTGACGATGTCGCTGATTACAATTGCAGCGGCGGCACTTGCCTCGGACTCAGCAACGACACCCGTGTTGAGCGGAGAGGTGGACATCACGGCCACGGTGGAGGTGAACCTCCTCCAGAGCTGCCCCGCGTCCGCCATCGACGCCATCAACAACGGCAACACCAACGACACTGCCTCGGCCTGAGGGTCAGTTTCTCGCACCGTGTGACATCACACCAGCAAGCGAGCGAGAGCGAGAGTTGATGAAAGAAATAAAAAGAAAATAACCACGAACGCACATGAGCGGCCGTCATGCGTCGGTCTTGTCCTTTTCCTTGTCGTCCTTCTTCTTGGCGGCGGCAGCGGCCTTCTGCTGTTGGGCCTTCTTGTCGCCGTCCTTGGCGCTCTGCGCGGCCTGCGCTTCCTGCGTCTGCTGCACGACGAACTTGAGGATGTTGTTCTCCTCCGTGACCAGCTCGTCCTCGCCTAACTGTGGTTGCTCGCATTCATCGCCAACGTGCGAGTGTGAGTGGTTATGGCATGGCATGGCATGAGCGGAAACAAAACAACATGCAAGCTCCCGATTGGTTCGGGAACGCGTACTCGTTGTCCGGAGAGGCCTTCGGCGTAGGCGAAGAACTGCTCCATCTGATGATCGACCATGCGGGCGAACTCCCGGATGGTGGTCCCCGGCGGCGCCAACAGGCAGTCGCGGAACACGCCGCCGGTCCTGCAGGAGCAGCGCGCAGGAGGCTTCGTTAAGAGCTCGTCCATACACACACGCACAAGAGAAGAGAGACAATAATGGCAAGGTGCAGCGCGACAATCGCACCTATCGCTGGTGAACTTGTTGAGGTTTCGGACCGGGTAGACCGGGATGTAGCCTTTCACCTCCACCGCCTTCTTAATGGCATCCTGTACGCCGGTGGCACCATATCGGAACAGCACCAGGTCTCTGATCTTCTCCAATCTGGGCGAGCAAGGCGCGCGCACACACGGGCACACGCGTGAAGGTCAAATCGGTTGCCTATTGGGCCACCATGCGATTGGGGGATAGAGGGGACGCACGTCTTGAGCGCCTTGGGCTCGGCTTCGCGCAGGGCGTCGGCGCCCTGGGGCCAGTCCTCCTTCGGCAGGTCGACCAGGTCCCTGGTGCTCGTGAAGTCGCTCCCACCGTCCTCATAGAGGATCATGTTGGCCTTGCGCATCTTCTTCAGGAAACACTCGGCCAGCGCGCTGGCCAATATGATGTAGCCCTGTTGGCCATCGATCCACGGCGACAACAAACAAATTCACACGTCAACATCGGAGAGCGCCGTTGTGATTTGACTCGAGAACAGAGCCCAATAAAGAAAGTAGACTATAAAATTGAAAAATAATAAATTGAAGAAAAAAATAAAAGCTGATGCACGCCCGTACGTCTCCGTATTTGTCGCAGATGCGCAGCACGTTGGCGTCGGCGCCCGGCGAGTCGATCTTGTTGAGGACGTAGATCGTGGGAAAGCGCACCTTCATGAACATGTCCACGAGTTCGTGAACCCGCTTCGAGTCCCTGTGCACGTTGAAATCGCAGCCGAATGACAAGGAAGTAAGATCATCATGCTCTCGACGACGACGACGACAAGAAGAACACGACTCGCTCTCTCCGCAGTGAGAGCGTCATGAGGGAGAACGCACCATTTCTCCATTTCCGAGGGCTCCTTGACATTCATACGATCCAAGACCTCCTGGATCTGGATGAGCCGCGAACCGTATCCGGAGAGCTGTGCCTGCAGCGTGGCCGACGCCGTGCTTTCTACACAGACGAACAAAACATACAAAAATTGGGGGGGGGATAATTACGATGAGCCACGGACGGCGTGGGATGGCGTGGGTAGATGCCCGTACTTGTGGCGACGTGTCGACGTGTGATATTTGGCCACCGGCTCCACAAATTATTGAAAATCCAACTGTGCAGTTTATTGTGTGTGTGTGTGTGTGTGTGTGTGTGTGTGTGTGTGTGTGTTAGCGTGGAGTCATGGCCAGAATGCGTAACCAAAGCTCCGCAGTGAGCGTGCGGGAGGAGGGCGTTACGCATGGATTTCGCTGTCGAGCCACTCGATGTCGTTGATCGGGTCATAGCCCTTGGTCGCTTCGCCCTGCACATCGCCCCGTTGGCCGAGTGTTGCTGTGACGTTTGGTGGGGGGAGGGGAGCGGCAAGGCACCTTTTCGTTGGTGGTCCCAGAGACGTCGATGATGTGTAGCAGGATGTCGGCCTGTCGTAGGTCGTCCAGGAATTTATTGCCCAGACCCTTTCCCTCCGATGCACCTGATGCGACACCCACGCGCGCGTGTTGGCCAAACACCGTCTATGCCAGCGAACGATCACAGGTGATTGCGGTGTACCGGGCACGAGGCCAGCGACATCGAGCATCTTGACTGGAATGAATCGCGTTCCGTTCACACATCGGCCGTACCGAGGGCGGCACTGATCCGACTTGTCGAATCTGTGTAAAGCGGGGAGGAGGCCAGGTGTGCAGGCTTAGTAAGCTGCAATGGGAAGGGTACGCAGTTGGCCGTACCTGGCGCATGGGCAAGGTGACTTGAGTTTAAAAGCATGGTGTCAGTGTGAATAGTGATGTGAAGGTTCAGAGGAGGAAGCGGGAACGTGAAGCAGACCTGGAAGTACGTGACACCCACGTTGGGCTCTGCACAAGGAGAATAAATAAATTAATAAAATGAATTATAAAGTGCAAGACTAGACGACTGGCGAAGATGTACCGATGGTAGTGAAGGGATAGGATCCTGCACCCAAGGCCAAAAAATCCGTGTTAATCTCGGAAAAATGGAAAAAAGGTGGAAGTAACGCACCTATCTTGGCCTGAGCATCGGTGCTGGCGTTAAGGAATGAACTCTTGCCGGCTGATGGCTTCCCCACACATCCGATCAGCAGCTCGTGCCGGCTCATCCCTTCACCAGATTGATTAGTGACGAAAATACTTTATATTTTTTTACTTTATATTATAAAAAAAACAGAACAGTTCGCATTGTTCAAAAGAAAATAGAAAGAAATTCAAACACTTGCCCTTGTGAACGCAACACCAAGAGCGAGCTCGCGTATCAAGAGGAGATTATTCAAGTTCATCTGGGCAAACTCTCTTTCTGCTCGGTATATGGATTCCTTGATGGACATTAGCGGGGAGGTGGGCGTACCCAGGAAAGGCCCGCCCCCCTCTCACGCATCGTTGTGGCCTGCCGGACGAGAGAGGACAGAGCTGGTGGATTTCTTTACGATGCTGCCCCCCGAACTGGCGGCGCACGTAGTCACCTTCTTGGACTACCGCGAACTGGGCGTGCTTGCGCAGACGTGCCACCTGTGTCGCAGCTTCGCCTACTATGAAGAGGTAAGCTGAGCTATTCGCCACCGCACGCACGCAACTCACAACACGAGCACCGTGCAGAACTGGAAGCGGCTGTACATACAAACGTGGGCGCTACACAATGCCAGTCGCACCGAGCTGAGCCTGCCACTATGCGGAGCCTGCACGTCATCGTGGCGAGCGCTCTTCAGGTTCCCCTCTCCCTTCGACTTGTAGCAGCATCAGCCCATCGGGGCAGGGGCATGACGCGACGCGACGTGCACACTCATGCGGGTGCAGAGAGCGCAAGATGCTGGAGTGGGAGTACTGCTCGGTCGATGTTGGCGCGAGCAGCAACGATGGCAGGGACCGGCTATTCGACGAGGACGGCGGTCCCATGTCTCCCGCAGGTTTGGTGAACCCAGACACACATGCGCTCACCTTTCGCCTGCTCAGAGCGCTTCACCGACGCCCGTTCGCTCACGCGCATTCGTGTTGGTATGTTGCCATGGTCGATAATTTGTCCCCTTTTGTGTACGTGCACACAACAGACGAGCGAGAATACGAAGAAGGGGAGGAAGGCCGAGAGGACGACAACGCCGGCCGCGGGGACGGCGACGGCACGGATGCGGACATGGCCATGGACACGGACGCGGTGAAGACGGACGCCGCTCAGAACGCACCCGCGCCCGCACCCGCGCCGCCGCGGGAAGTGCGCGGGCAGGGCAAGTACAGCGACAAGAAGCTCCTCATACCAGCCACCGCGCGGTACGTTGAATATCGTGCACGCGGCGCATGCTGAGCGAATGAATTGACCTCCTTCGGCGTTTGATTCGCGATCATCTCTGCGTATCCACACACACACACACACACACACACACACACACACACACACACACACACACACACACATCGCGCACAGGGATTGGCTGTCGTGGGGTCACCTCCTCCAGAAGAAGGTCGACGAGCTGCGCAGACAAAGGACCGAAGAGAAGCAAAAGTGCAGCGAGCGGACCCTGGATTACCTCAAGGTAAAGGCCACGTCGACCACGCATAGGCGCGCACGCGTGACGTCCGACGGCTTGTGGCTGACTGTTCGCCACGTTGTGCTGGCTTTCTCGCGTCCGTCATCAGCGAAAGCGCGAGTTTCACGAGATGGTCACTCGATTGCTTGTGATTGCGGGCGAGGAGTACGCCTCGTCGGTCAGCGTGGCCTGCGCGGCCCCCAAGAACGAGGAGACCCTCCACAGTACTCTTCGCCTCTTCTCCCCTCCCCTTCTTCATTTTGCCTCCGCCAAACTCATGCGGGCGTCGTCGTCGGAACGCTGTTCGGCGTCACCTCAGCGCTCTATGTGTCGACCAATAATTGGGGCATCTCGCTGACCGAGCTGGCGAGGATGAAGCACGGGCCAGTGGCCGACATGTACTGCTGCCCTCACTTTTTTTATATATATATATATATTTCCCATTTTTGTTCGTTGGTTTCATTTTGCTTTTTATCCTTTTATTTATCGCGGCGTG
>JANDJZ010000218.1:0-91848 GCA_027943245.1 Acanthamoeba sp. SK_2022b
AAGAGGGTGGGAACGATCAAGAGGGAGGCATCGGGGCTCACCAAGAAGGATCTCGACTTTGACCGCCAATGGAACGAGGAGTACCAGGCTGTACTAGACAAGGCACGCATCGTCCTCCGTTTCGCCCTTCGCTATTTTTGGCTTCGTTCTTTATCGCTTTTTTGTGTCGGTCTGGCGCTGATGGGCGTCGAGCTCGGTGTTGGATCAGGGACTCGAGGGGATGACCCTACAGGACATGGTCAAGATCTCGAAGCTCGTGCACGACTTTGTGTACAATGCAGAAACCTATGCCAAGGTGCCCTTCCTATCCCTCGTGCCCGTCCTGTTCGTTTGCTCTGCCAATGACACACTTTGTTGCAGGTCATCATCAACGAGCTCAACGTCGACGATAAAAAGTACATGTTTTTAATTTTATTTCATTTTTAAAATTTTATTTGAAACGTTATTTGTTTTTTAAGTTTCTCACAATTCTACGCACACAGGAAGACGATCAAGCCCGCGGGCGTGGGCGGCGTCGCCGGTGGCGAGAAGTTCATCGTTCAAGGCATCCTCTTCAAGGTACGCCACGACCCATGCGGGAGGTGACGACGCGGGGACAGCCTAGGCTAATGTCGTGTGCGATGGGCAGTTCTGTCGTGATCCAATGATCAGCAACAACCCGCCGATGTGGCTCTACGGCGGATGGCGTCCGGTAGACGAATACGCCATGAAGGCCGCTGGGCTCGAGCTGCAGGGCCTGGGCCTCATCGCCAACCCGCGTCTGCTGTCCCATATTCGCCATCCTCTCATGACCCTGGTATCCCCTCGTTCCTCATTTTCATATTTTTTTGTTAAGTATTATTGTTATTTATTTACTCCTACGCGTGCAGATCGACTACAAGGGCTTCAGGATCGTGGCGACGTGCGTGCTGCCGCTCGGACCACACACGCTCTGCTATGGTATATGCCCCCTCGCAGCGACCTTTGTGAAGAGAAGATAATATATATTATACGGCCTGACCGCCTTGTGTGTGTGTGTGTGTGTGTGTGTGTGTGTGTGTGTGTGTGTGTGTGTGTGTTAGGTTCGAACGACGGCGGGAAGACAGTGTTGGCCAGCGATCCTGTGTTCAACAAGGCCATGGAGAAAGTGGGGGAGTACCTCAACCTCAAGAAACACACCGTGGGCAGGCAGCGCGTGCCCATCATCGGTCCCGGCGATATCGAAGGTACACACACGCACACATCACACACGCGCGCACGAGGTCTCACTCGGGCACTCGACGCAGGGCACTTGGGCACGGACGGCCGGTACTACATGCTCGACTACGCACGGCTCATGCCACCAGAGGAACCGCCATCCGGGTACGCTGGACATGGCCTCTCTCACCTTTCACATAAACTTTTATCTTGAATTTAATTTAAATTTTTTTAAATTTTTTAAATTATTAATTTTAATGGTTGGCTCTACTCGGTTACATACACAGCTTAGAGGAGACGGGTGACCGTTCGGTGTTCTTCAAGATGCTGCGTCCGGAGATCGTGCAGAAGTATCACTCCCCGCTGTCCTCCGACGCCTTCACCGGTATGACAACGTCGCCCTAGCCCATCTGCTGCTGCACGCAACACTCACCCAGTGTACAAGGCTGGAGCAAATTCGATTCGGACATCGTACAGAGCGAACGGGACATCCGCGAGGCCACGAAGATGATCTTCGAGGAGGCCATCCCCGCGCTCGCCCGCGAACTGGACGAGGTCGACGTCTCCGACCTCCTCCAGAGCATCACCGAACTCGAGGTGCGCCTCCCCCTCGACCTTAAGAAGGCGCCACACGTGTCAACTCAACCTCTTTATTTGATTTCTTATTGGTCGGCTCCAGAGCCCTGACCTGCACAAGGTGCACATGGACATAGTGGAGCGGGTGAACCTCGTGTACCGAATGCACTCGCGCGGCATCTGCATGCGCCACCTGGGCAGGCTGCGCCAGCTTGTCACCAATCCCGACTGGCAGATGATCATCCTCGGCGAGGCCACCTCGCGCTGCGCCAAGCAGATGGTCAAGGCCCGCATGCGGTACGAACACACACGCACGCACGCACGCACGCGCGATGCGGGCCTCCTCGGCTTGGCGCGCGCTCACACCGGCTTCGGCCCGATGCCACCACGCAGGCAAGCCATGACTCAGTCGTTCGGCGTGTCGTCCGAGTCGCTCTGCAAGGACCTCATCCTGGACCACCTCAACAACATCATCGGCGCCTCGCCCGATGTACGCGCTCCCTTTTGCCCCCCCCCCCCGCTCCCACGTCTCGCACATCACAGCACGCAGCCTAGTTTGACAACCGGGTCGTGTTGTGTTGCATGTCTACGTGCGCGCCCGTGCAGAAGGACAGCTACATGAAGCACGCGATCAAGCCCGTGCTCACAGAAAAGTTCCCGCACATACTGACCCACGACGAGATGGACCCCGCACACGACCTGCGCCAGTGCGTGATCGCCCACCTCTGCGCCGCCTCTGTGCTTTGGCTGTGGCTGCGGGCCACGACGGGGCATGACGCTGTGTGCGACCAAACAATGACCAGGTCGTTGCCGCTGAAGCTGGTGTTCATATTGACCAAGCGATGGGAGATCCTGCGCGTGACGGATCACGTCACCCGCAAGATGCTGGCCGACCCGTACTGCAACGTGCGCATCCTGCCCAACGACGTACAGGAGATGGTCGCCTGCGTCAAGAAACCGCCCATGGTACCCGCGCGCGCACGCGTGTGTATGTCGTCGTACGCGCATGGCCTGTGCGCGCCGCTTACGTGTATCCACCACGCCAGATCCACATGATCGATGCCTCCATGTACATAATCGAGGCAATGGCGCCCGAGTGCAACGACAACGAGGCCATCCGACTCCTCGAGACCGCGCTGTACTACCCCTTTGCCTATTGTTGTATTGTTGTCGACATGTAGTGTAACAAACATGTTGTGCCTCGGTTAATTATGTACGTGTGTAGGGACCACCTCACCACGGCGGGAGATGTGATGCCGTCGGTTCCCTTTCTCATGTGGGCCATGGGACGCGTCGAGGCCGAGATCGCCCGGCGCCGCCCGTTCAGTACGTCTTCGCCACTAAACCCTCCTCGACCAAGCTGACGTCATGCTGACGTCACGAACCCAAACCGCCAGACAACGAGACGGAGGCGCTGCTGGTGCAGGCCATAGCCAACCATCGGCGCGCGCTTCTGTTGGACGTCACCGACGGGCCCACCAACTCGCTGGCCACCACGCTCGAACTCTACGCGTCCAAGCTGCAGGAGGCCCAGCAGCGCTCGCCGTTTTCGTCGTCGTCTTCATTGACGTCGTCGCCTTCTTCGTCAGTGGCGTCGTCGTCGCTGGTCACCAAGGTCTCGCCGTCGTCGGCCCGACGGCTCCGACGCACCGCCGCCGCGCTGCTGACCCGCAGCTCGACGTCGCCGGTTTTGAAGCGCGACAAGGAGCTACCCGCGCCACCGCCAACACCAACGCCGCTGACGTCATCATCGTCATCGTCATCCCCCTCGCAGTCGTCGAATCAACGCGGGCGGGCGACGTCGTGGTCGACGTCGAACCCTCCCTCGCTGGCGTCGACGGCCGCCACCGCGCTCTTCGAGTCGTCGTCTTCGTTCTTTGCTTCGCTGCAGAGCGGCGGACTGCGCGGCTCGTCGGGGCTCGCGCCCGCAGTCAAGATCGCGCGCCTGCGGGCCGAGGCGGGCAAGCTGCGCGTGCTGGCCCGGGCGCTCGCCGAGACCAACACCACCCCGCATCACGTCCCGCTGGGCCAACCGGACACCGACAACAACATCGACGACGACACGCATCGTCTCAACCGAAGCAGCATCGCCCGCCTGCTCAGCAGCTGAGGAGCTGCGGCCGCCAAATGGTGCGGGTTCTTCAGCGCCAATCTCGAGCACAAACGAGGTTGGTTGGCTGGCTGTTCTTGTGCAAACTAAACAACAGCCAATCGTTGTGGGCCGCGAGGACAGGAATGTAAAGAACGAAATATCTTTTGGTAAACGAATTACTCAAATTCCCTATGACTGTTGCCCTTCATCTCGTCCGGGCAGAACCACCTGCCGCAGGTTGCCGCCATTCAACAGGTTTGGTTGAGCCAACGACAAAGGCAAAGCAAGAAGGAAGGGGAAGGCACAGGATGAGCAAGCTGAGGGTGACCCTCACCCTACTCCTGGTCGCCAGTGTCGCTATGCTCGCTCCGACGGTTGCTGGTTCGCTCGTTGCCTACTACAACTTTGACGGTATCCCTACCCCAATCCTGTCCACCTCTGTCGTGGTGTTGTTATCCGTTTCAATTCACCAACACCAACGCTTGGCAGGGTCCAGCGCTCTGTCGGCCTTGAGCGGCAACTGCCCAAATGTCATACCTGGTGGGTCTTCGTTCTCGCTCCTTCCACCCCCACACAATGGGTTTGGCTTCATTTTCTCATTCGTTCTTTGCACTGCCACAGCTGCCACGACATCTGGCGCCGCGGCGGTGGTGAACACCAGCTGCCACTTCTCCAACTGTCTCAAGCCAAACTCCGGCTATCTAGGTTGGTTGGCCTGTGAGTGTTCTGCAGGCGACGTTGCGCTGACGCGTGTGCGGCCACGTGTGTGCGTGTGTGGCATAGACACGGGGTCGTGGCGTGTGTTTCAGGGCTTGGACACGTCGCAGATGACCATCGCCGCGTGGGTGACTACGCCCAGCAGCATAGCGGCGGGCGTCATCCTCTACAAGTCCTCTCTGCTTTCCCTCTCCTACACCACCTCTTGTCTCATCTGTTCCTACACCGTACCTACCCCACCACACACGCAACACGCCACTCGCCACTCGCCACATGCAACACGCAACACGCCACCCGCCACACGCCACCCGCCACCCGCCACACGCCACACGACATGGGTTTGGCTGACGTACAACACAAAAACACATCGCAGTTGCAGTGCACTTTCACGTTCAACGCGCAGCAGTCGTTGACGGTGAGTGTGGGCAGCTCGCCGTTCTCGGCCAGCACGGCCTACCACGTCGCCTGCACGTACGACGGCCAGCAGATGTGCCTCTACATCAACGGCGCGTCCAGGGCCTGCTCGAACATCAAGAGCGTGTTCACGGAGGGCTCGACCGAGAAGCTGCTGATCGGCAGCGACGGCTCGACCTCGTGGGGCGGCACCATCGACGAAGTAACGTTGCATAACCACACACACACACGCATGCGCGCCTACTCATCTGCAGGCATGAGCGCTCATACTTGTGCAATGGTTCAGGTCAAGGTGTACGACAGGGCGTTGGCGGCGTCGACCGTGTCCCTCCTCTACAGCGCCTCTGCGCCCAACGACGCGCCCACCGTTCAAATCTGTGCGTTGCTCCTGAATGCAATCACACGCGCACGCGCGCACGCACTAACGTTGTGCGGGTGGCCAGTGGCGGACGGGAGCGCGCTCACGGGTTCCTACAGCGCGCCCGCGCTCACCACGCTCAATCTCTCGTCGGCGGTGGTCGACGCGCGGACCGCCTACTCGGGCGCCGCCCAGACGGGCGACTACGCCGCGGGCTTCATCTACACGTGGGACGCGCTCACCTCCCAGTGCGGTATCGTCGAGGTAGCCGACGGCGCCGGCCAGGATGCCTACGTGAACCTCATCGACATCGGCTCCTTCACTGTACGCCGTCGTCCTGGCTGTCTTTTCGCGTCGCCATTCACTCACGTTGTGGATGTCGGCGTGTGTGTGTGTGTGTGTGTGTGTGTGTGTGTGTGTGTGTGTGTGTGTGTGTGTGTGTGTGTGTGTGTGTGTGTGTGTGTTCGTGTGTGATAGATGCACATGTGTGCGTCCGATGGCGAGCTGGCGAGCGAGGCGGTTGTGTCGATGTTCATCACCGCCTCCAAACCGCAGCTGAGCAGACAACCCACCCTTTCCTCGATCCAGATTCCAGGCACGTCACGCGTGTGCGGTGTGATACGCGCGTGCGAGGGTGTGCGCGCTGACCTTGGGGGGGGGGAGTAGAGGGGTCCGTGGACTACCCGATCAGCATCGAGGCCGACGGGCTGCCGGCTCCGTCGTATCAGTGGCAGCAGCTGGTCACCGTCGAGTATAATGTCACCAACTCCACCGACGCCAGCAACTCGACCACCAACTCCACAACGACCACCAAGCGCGACCACTACTTCACTGAGCGTGAGATCGTCAGCGTCCTGGTAAGCTTCTCCACCGCCACATTTATTATAATATTAAATGATAATAATAATAATAATAATAATAAAATGCTATCTGTTTCACGGACGCGCACGGTGAACAGGAGTTCCACGATATGGAGGGACAGACGCAGAACACGCTGCTGGTCAACGGCACGAGCACCTACAACGGGACCGTGATCCGCTGCCTGATCTACAACGGCGGCGGGTCGGTCCTCACCAACAACTTCACCATCGTCGTCACCCGGGCCCCCGCTCCCTCTTCCATTCCCTATTCAGGGCACGTGTCGTTCCATCGTTGTGTTGTGTGCGTGCGTGCATGTGTGCGTGTGCGTGTCTGACAGAGAGGTGTGCAGAGGGAGCGACGATACGACGATAGCGATCATCGCGGGAGTGGTGGGCGGCGGAGGGGGCCTGCTGCTCCTGTGCTGCCTAGCACTGGCCGTGGGCGCCTTCTTGTGGGGCTGGCGCCGCGGCCGCTCGCCCTACCGCCGGCTCAAGCAGCCCGACTACGACGCCATCGCCTACGGCGACATCACCGGTGACGTCGCGCTCCCCAAACGACAGCTCGACGTATGCCCCCCCCCTTTCCCCCTCTTCCACGCACACGCTCGCGTGCACGTGGCAAAGAATGACCGGAATGTGACCTCCCATGATCGTGCAGCAATTCCACACGCTGGAGAGGCTGTTGATCGCGCCTGGCCTGCGGCTGGCGCAGGCCATCCTGCGGACCAGCAACGCCAACCTCGGCGAAACCGACCAGGTGTGCCGCGGACTGCTGCGCGTGCTGGAGGACAACGAGAAGGGGGCCGATCTCATCATGGCGAGCATCTCCCACGAGGTGGCCAAGGCCGACGAGGAGGGCATCCTGTTCCGCGCCAACAGCGCGGCAGCGAAGCTGTTCAGCATCTACATGAAGATGGCCGGCCTCAGGCACGTCAGTCACATTACGATCGCCTCGCCTTGCCGCCAGTCCCACGCACCGCACGCACGCACGCATTCACTGGAGTGAGCTCACGCGGAGTCGACATGGTCGCAGGTACCTGTGGCACACGCTGGTCCTTTCGGTCCATTCGCTGAACGACAACGCCATCGAGTCCTTCCCCACGAACGAGAACGAAGAGGCCGGTACGCGCGCGTTAACGTCTTGCCTACCACACGCGTGCTCGGTGTGGCTGAACGAACGACAACACCGTTTGTATGCGTGTGTGCGTGATTAGGGGGAGCGAGCTCGCGGGGCGGGTCGCAGATGCACGCGTCGCGCATTGGCCGCTACAAGATCGATCTCGAGTACGGCCAGGACGACGACTCTGGTGGGGCTTCGAGCATTTTCAGCATGTCCACTATGGAGCTCGATCCCTCGGTAGACACCTAGTTTCTTTTTGAATTTTACTATTTGAATGCATATTTATATATATATATATATAATTTAAAATTGTCTTTTTTTTGCTCTGGAACTGACAATGTTGTGCGCAGAAAATTACGGACATCGCCGACCTGACGATCAACACGCTGGAGCTGTGGCTCGTGGCGCAGAAGATGCTCAGGTACATCACCGACAGCGAGCGCCGTATGCCACGCGAGCTGCGCATGATCATCGCCAGAATCAACGAGGAGGCACGCACTCCCTCTATCTCCGCCCACCCGCCCACCCGCACTTTGACTTGCGTGAGGCTGACGACTGGCCATTGTTGGGGGGGGGGAGCGCAGGTGGGGTCCAAGTTCAACGAGACGGCGACGTACAGGGCCATGGGCGGCTTCTACTTCCTGCGCCTCATCTGCCCGGCGCTCATGGCCCCGCAAGCCTTTGGCCTACTCGACGAGCCCCCGCACCAGGTGGCGCAGCGACAGCTGATCCTGGTGTCCAAGGTGTTGCAGAACCTGGCCAACGACACGCTGCCGGGCACCAAGGAGGAGTACATGCAGCGCCTGAACGACTTCATCATCACCAACCAGCCCATCCTCGCCCGCTTCTACGAGCAGGTCGTGGACCAGCCCAATAAGGGCAAGCCCGCCTACGTCACAGTACGACTTTACGACCCAATCGCCCTCAACCGTCCGCGCTTGGCTCATCTCACACGACACACGACACACGACACTCAGGTGCCCGAATCGGCCAAGAACGATGCTCTGTTGGGACTGCATCGCTACATCGTGGCCAACGTGGAGGTGATTGAGTCGGAGCTACGTGCGACGGCAGAGAGCGAGGAGGAGAAAGAGGCTGCCGATGACCTCATCAACGCCCTCAACTACGTGCTCAAGCAGATGGGCGACCTCGACGGCGAAGGCAAGTTCATCACCGACGAAGAACTGGGCGACTTGGACCTTTAATTTTTATTTTTATTTTCCCATATTCGTATATTATATTTGGTGTGTTGCTCTTTTTTGTCTTCTACACGCGTGCGCATGTACATAGTCATGGAATATAAGAATATAAAGAACATAGCACTACGCCGGGCGCTGCTCAAACAGACACGTGCCAGGAAAACCTCTGAGCACATTTCATTGGGTGCCTTGCTGGCGCAAGCGGTCTCGCAACACTGTTACACCGCCCTTCGTGACACCGGTAAGGGTGTGGCATTCGTCATCGTCTGTGTTGTCCACCATCCAGCTCAGCGCCTGCACGGCCAGACTCAGCTCCCTGTTGGTCATGGCAACGACTAGCGAGGTGCCTTCCGCTTCGTTACTCCACAGAGCGCTAAGCCGCTGGAACAGTGCGTCGCCTGCCGGGACGTCGTCAGAGCCGAGTGCAGACACACCGTGGAGAACGTGGTTCAGCGCATTGTGCAAAGCCAAAGTGTCGTTGCCCACTGCGAGCTCGACGGTGGTGGTGGGTTGTTGGTCTCCTTGCATGGGTAAAGTACTTTGACGCTGTCGCAGAACTTTTGTTTCTTGAAACAACTGCTAAATCGGGCCCAATAGCAGCGTAGCTCATGATCATTTATTGGCCAGCGCGGAGTTTTCTTATTTTATTCTTTTTTAATTAGGTAAGAAAAAAAGCATAAACACTCATTCGTCGGAACACTGGGCGAGGGTTTGGTCGATGATCATGCGGTTGCGAATCATCGAGCAGGCGCTCCACGTCGCCAGTTGGCCGCCGCTGAAGTAGCGCCGCATGTCGTTCAGGCTCGGGTCGGAGACGAGCCCGAAGAAGTCGCGCACCGCCACGCGCGGCACGAGCGTGACGTGGCCGTAGAAGGTCTGCAGGAAGATGTAGCTCCAGTCCTGCCCGAACACGTTCGGCAGCAGGTCGAGCGTGGCCAGGAACTTCAGGTTCTTACGCATGCTCAGCTTCAACCACAGCTCCAACGCTGCACGCCCACACATCATCGTTTTAGCCGTGTCCCCCCCCCTCTTTGTCGAGCCACGTCGGCTGTGCCGCGCGGTGCAGTGCGAGTCGAAGTACCGGAGAGGCTGAAGCCGCCGCGGTAGCCGCCGGTCCAACGGCGCCAGCCCGTGGGCTGTCCGCCCGAGCCCATGCTGTTGTAGAAGAACGGCACGATGTCTGCACGGCGTGTGTCGTGGGTTGCGCGTCGTGGTCAATGCGAGGCACCACTGGTGGTGGGGGAGAGGGAGAGGGGAGGCGGTGCGGTCGTACGCGGGTTGGTCTGCGACACGATGAAGAAGGAGCAGTTGAACATTTGGCTCAGGCCCGTGATCGGCAGGTCCGTCTCAAAGCTGCCGTCCCTGAACCTGACCTCCACCTAACACACACACACACACACACACACACACACACACACACACACACACACACACACACACACACACAGCAGGTTAAGCAACGCATGAGCGCATGACGCGTCGTGCAGGCGATCTCACCTCGCCAAAGGGGAATTCGCGGCCGTCTCGCCGTTCGCGCAGCTGGACGGGATGCACAAAGGTGGGCACGGCGGCCGACGCGATGACCGCCGACGCGATGGTCACGTGCGGCGTGCTGAGGTGGTTGAGCAGCAGCGGAGGCCCGAACTTGACGCGCGACGTCACCGTGATGTTCAGTATACGCCCTGCGCCACACGCGTAGCCACACGCGTCAGCGCGCGCGTGTCGTGTGGCGTGTGGCGTGTGGCGTGTGGCGTGTGGCGTGTGGCGTGTGGCGTGTGGCGTGTGGCGTGTCGTGGTACCGGTCTTTTGGTAGGCCTCTTCGAAGGTGAGGTCGTTGGTGTGCCAGGTGATCTTGCGCAGCCACTCGTCGCTGTCGAACATCACGCCCTCGCGCCACAGCAGCTTCAGCCGCTCCTGTTGTTCACGGATTCCCAGTACAAAACCAACAAAAAAAAACGTACGTAACTTGTAATAATAAAGAATAAAGAAATTTGTAAAAATAGAAAATAAATATTTAAAAAAAAACGCCGTACGATCCAGCCGTTGGAGAAGCTGTTCATGTGGGGCAGCAAGCCTTCGGGCGTCAGCAGCTCCTTCAGCTCTTCGTTCGTCCTGCGTGTCCACGAGCGCGTGAGTGCGCGACACAACACACACACAACAACAACAACACACACACACACACACACACACACACACACACACACACACACACACACACACACACACACACACACACACAACCACAAAGAGAACACACAACAACACACCAGAGAGCGACGGCGGTACCTCGTGCAGATGAAGGAGGCGACGACGGCGCCGGCCGACGTGCCGGAGATGATGTTGGGCAGGAGGTTCTCGTGCAGAAGAGCATGTACCACGCCCCAGTGATAGTGGCCCATTCCCGCGCCGCCTGTCGACACAAAACACACACGAAGGCAACCGCACACGGCACACGCGCGAGTCGATCGGGTGGTGAGCGAGCGAACGACGTGGACATGAACGGCGGCTGGCGGAGACGGCAGATGTCTCACCGGAGAGGCAGAGGGCGGTGTTGCCAAACGCCCGGCGCGCCTTCCTAAAGAACTCATGGAGCGTGCCGCTGGCGATCGGCGTCGTAGGCTGCGGCGGCGGAATCGCGTGTGGTCTTTTTTTTTTTTTTTTTTTTGTTTAGTTCGTTTTATTAAATTGAATTTCTATTGTTATTGTTTGATTTTTGCATATTTTGTTGGATTTTATTTACTATAATTTATTTACTGCGAGCGCGTGTGCTTTACCTGATGTTGAGAGCCTGCGTGGCGATGCTGTAGTTCTGCGGGTGATGCCTGCCGAGCTTGCCCTGCAGGATCTCGCTCGACCCGCTCCCGTGCAGATGCACGCTCGGCCTGCGCCGCTGCAACACGGCCGCGGGGGCGCTGCCGCCAACGCCGCCACCACCACCCACGATCGTCGTGGGCTCGTCGTCGAAGCCATCGTCGCTGTCGTCCGAGTCGTAGGCGCGACTGGATGGAGCGGCGGACGCGCCGGCCTCGCCCTCGCCGGTGGTGGCCGGGGCCCGGTCGCCCTCGAGCTCGATGCGGCGCTGGTTCACATACCGCAGGCATTCCACGAACTCGGCGATGAAGTCGTGCACCTGCTCCCCCCAGTGCCACCAAGCCACTACACATCAGCCCACGCTTTCGTGCACCGTGTCCCGCACACACGCACACAAAGCACACGCACACAGTACAGTAGAATGCGTTCATACCAGGAACTTGGTGCCGACGCGGGTCTGGGAGTAGATGTTCTCGTTGAGGATGCCGCCGATGTCCTTGTTGGAGCAGCACGTGCGCAGGACCTTGGTCAGTCGCTCCAGGTCGCCGTGCTCCCTCGCCTCCTTCAGGTCTGCGGCATCTCCAGCGTTAGGCCCGCCGCAAAGGAGGCACGCCCGAGAATTGGGGTTTGGAGGGAGGGAGGGGGTAGTGTGCCTTTGAGGAGGGCCTTGATGAGGATGTGGTTGTAGTAGGGGCTCTCCTCACGGGCCTTCCACTCCTCCCTGCCCTCGCTGGCGTCCAGCTCCTGCGCAATCACGCGCCACGACTCATAGTCTATGGCATTCCATGAATGTGTGTGTGCGTGTCAGAGAGAGGAGAGAGAGAGAGAGACATGCGCGAAAGAAGGAGAGCTGGCGTTGCCTTTGGCCTCCTTGAGGCGAGCCATGAGCTTGCTATGGCGCCGGTTGATGAAGGCGGCGACTTCGATGAAGTGGACGCTCCAGCGAACGACCGAGTAGAGGAAGAGCTCGATGCCGATCATGGCCGAGACGACGAGGAGCAGCGGCCAACGGAGCACGGTCTTTGAGCCCACGAGGAACATGAGGCACCACAGGACGGCGCCCACGAGGAGCGCCATCTGCAACGTGCTCAGGTGGGTCGCCAGCCAGGCGAGGCTCGCCAACATGTTGATTCAGGACAACGTGTAGCGAGGGCTTTGTGTTGGCGTAACAGAGCGATGAGCACGTAAGCAAGGGCTGATCAAAGAAGAGCAGGGTACCTTGCTCTGTGAAGGGACGAGGCAGTTACGTGCAGATGAGTGAGCAAATGCGATCGATCAAAAAATTAGATTATAAATGGGGAATAAAAAGATTGCATTGAAGAAAGGTAAAAAAGAAAGAAGACAAGAGGGAGGCGGCCTTACGGTGCTTACAGTGCCAACAATAACTGCGCTCACGGAATTAGGATACTGCCCGGTTGAACTGTCGGGGCTGCAGTGAGAGATGAAGCTTGAATGGGGAAGATTGCAAGTGCAGGTGGAGTGCAAAGGGGCTGTCGGTCGTGCAGCGAGGTCTTCTTCGATGGTTTGAGGAAAGCTGCCCACTCCAGCGCAGCAGCGCGTGCCAGCCTCACAGGTCTGCTATGACGGGACACTTGGGACCGCAGTACTTCGCACTCCCTTTTCCATTTTCATTTGCGCCATCACCGACTTGGCCAACCACACACCACCACGCCGTGGCCTCACTTGCGCTCCTTGTGGTCCTTGTCCTTGTGGTCTTTGTCCTTGTGGTCCTTGTCCTTGTGGTCCTTGTCTCGATGGTCCTTGTGGTCCTTGCCGTGGCCGTGGCCGTGACCGTGGCCGAGCGAGTGGGTCAGGGCCTTGAACAGCGACTGCACCGACTCCTTGAAGTGGTGATGATGGGTGCCGGCGTGGTCGTCGTCCGACGACGTCGACGCGCTGCGGTCCTCGTCGTCGCTGTTGCGCGCGCTGCTCTGCGTCGACTGGCTCCGCGCGCTGCCGCTGAGGAGCTCGAGCCCGCGCCGCTTCTTCTGAACGCGCTTGACCACACGCCACAGCGAGTCGTTGACCTTGTTGACGTCCTCCACGCGGAACGTGTAGATGGCGATCTTGCTCTTGGCCGCGCCCTCCTCGCGCTCGGACCCGCTCGACGAGTCCTCCGAGTCGCTCGACGACGCGTGGTGATGGTGGCGCTGCTGCTTGGCGTCCTCCTCGATCATGAACTTGATCAGGTTCTGCTCGTCGTTGATGATCCACTGCTGGATCGTGACCCACGCCCACAGCTGCTCCACCTGTTCCGTGTACGGCTTTATCAGGTTTACGCCTGTTGTGTGTGTGATGTGTGATCCCGCTCTTAGGTTAGTTGAATGCAACACGCGCGCACACACATACAAATGCAACACGCGCGCACATGATAGCGGGTGCGCACGAACCGTTGGCGCCAAAGCCGAGCACGCGTCGCTTCCACAGCTTGCGGTCGCCGTCGGTCGAGATGTCGGTCTTCATGAGACACGAGTAGCAGTACTCGAGCGACTTGGTCGTGGGCGTGTTGCCATAGGGCGACACGTAGGGCACGGACGGGCTCGTCGCTCGCTGCTGCTGCTGTGGCTGCTGCTGCGACCGGTCATGCTCGCGCTTGCCGCGGGCGCGTTCTCGCACCGCGCGCTGCTTCATGAGCTTGTGCTCGCGGTCCCGCTCCTTCTTGATGTTGCGCACCTCGGTCTCCGCCACGTGCCCGCCGCGCTGCTGGTCCCGGAGTTCGGTCAACGAGATCGATTTGCGCAGCTTTCGCTCGCCGCCGGCCTCGACGATCAGCGAGGGCTCGCCGTCCGCGTCGCTGCTTTCGTGGTCGTCGCCGCTGGTCACGTCGCTGTCGCTCCGGGGCTTGCGGGACCGCGCAGCGCGGCGCTCCTTCTGCTGCTTCTTTCGGCCGTGCTTGGTGAGGTCGGCCGTAGAACGGCTGCCCTCTCCGCTGTATGCCCCGTACTCGGTACGACGCCCCGACGCTGATATCCGCGCGTTGGTTGGTTGTGGAATGGTGAGCTATGCGTGGAATGCATATGTGTGCGTGTGTGTGTGGGTAGTGCAGGGGATCGTACTGGGCACGGAGGCGGTGTGACGCGGCTTGACCTTCTTGCGCGTCGACTCGACGCTATCGCTCGAGTCCGACATCCTGTGGCCGCTGCTGCTGCTGGTGCTGTTGACCAGCGACCTGCGCGCGCTGTGGTGGCCCTGCGCGTCAGCGGCTCCGACAGGCTCGGCGTCGTCGGGGATGTGTTCGAGGATCTCGAGCTTCTCCTCGAGGATCTTGGTGAGGCTCTTGAGCGTCTCGATCTCCTTGTGCATGCGGCCGATCTCCTCGCCCTTGGGCGACGTGTCTGGCGAGCCTGCGCGCGTATCACGAATGAGGCGCCAAAGGATTGTGTGTGTGTGTGTGTGTGTGTGTGTGTGTGTGTGTGTGTGTGTGTGTGTGTGTTACCTTCGCTGGAGTTGCCAGAACTGGCCGGACGCGAGGCACGCGAAGTGCGTCGGATGCTGTTGTCGACCTTGCGCTCCTGCGAGCTCCCGCGCGAGGCCGACCTCGACCGCGCGCCCACACTCCGCACACTGCCCTTACGCCGAGGGGCACGACTGCCGTGGGTCTCGGCGTCGGCCTCTTCGCTGTCTGACGCTGACGTGGAGTCTGACGACTCCGATGTCGACGACTCTGGAGTCCTGCGGCGGCTGAGGCTCTTCTTCGACTTGACCTTGGTCGTCGTGGCATCCTTCTTGGGCGACTTTGGCTGCAAATAAATAAATAAATAAATAAATAAACAGGACGCTAAATGAAAATAAGAATTTAAAAAAGGAATAAAGTGAAAGCACGTACCTTCTTGGCCGACGAATGCCGGTGCACTACCTTGTCGTCTTCGCTATCAGAGGTGCCATGTTTCTTGGATTTCCGCTGCGCAAGTCCATCGTGCGTCTTCCTGATAGACTGCGCAGGTAAAATAAAAAAATCATTAATAACAAGTAGCAGTAACAAGTTTTAACAAAAATAGCAAATCGTTAACAGGAACAGTTGCATACTAAAAACCGAAAGTAAAATCACTTGGTTGCATGTAACAAGTCGCCGGGTGCGTGTAACCTTCTTTTTCTTCTCCTTGGGTTCCTTGTGGTCCTTCTTGGACGCCTTGCTTGGCTTGGCCTGCGCTAACTGCTCGCCCACAAGCAAGTCAGCCATGGCGGCGCACGTACGCCCAGAGGCGTCGATGTTGTGGTGACACGCGGGGAGAGTACCTGTGCAGAGGAGGCGCTTTCGTCGTCGTCTTCGCTGGGCTCGCTCTCAGGCAAGTGCTCGTCCCTCGCCGAGCGCGGAGGGGATAGCTTGCGCGCCGGGGAGTCGAGCGACGGCAACGTGTCTCTGCTGCGAGACCGGACCTTGAGTTGTCCCACAGCACGGGCTGGGATGGTTGTCACGGGCCCCAAAGGCTCCGCTTGTAGGGTTTGGTTGATACGGATGTCGACAGCTTCCATTTGCGTGTACGCGGGTTGTAGATTGGTTTTGATTGGATCAATCCCTCGCTGCGGAGTTTCTTGATTGATATGTAGAGGCCTCTATTACGCTGGTGCGGATGACAGCTTCGTTCAAGGGCTTCGAGATCCTGCACATGGCGATTAATCTCGAGATGAGCGACAACGCTTAGAAAATAAATCAAACTTTAGCGTTGTCAAGATCCTCAGTAACACGCAGGCATTTCAGGCCCACTTATATGTAATAATAACTTTTTCAGAAATAATTAATTCTCAAAAAACAAAAAATTAACTGCAAATTTTTGCAGAGGCCTTAGCAAAGGGCAATAAATTTGCTGCAGCATAGGGATTGTAAAGGGCAAAAAAGAGGTCATCTGATCTCTTACCATGGCGCTACAAAAATAGATTTAAAATATATATAATGACTAAACTGCAAAAATGTGGAATTACCGAAAGGCACCAACAATCTGGAGAAGCGAATTCGTACCTTTGAGACGGATGAAGGCAGCAAAGTAGTTGTTGTTCACAAACAGCGCTTGGGGAAGAACCGGAAACGATTGAATCATGCCTTGGCTTCGCACACCATACACTGGAAAAAAAGGCTTGGTCCAAGCTGTGCGTTGATGATTGCAGTGGATGCAAATAGGTGTGTGGGGTCTGCCGCTGTACGGAGGGGTTGGTGCTGTGGCCAGAGAACGCTCAGCGGGCAAGATGTTGGCACGAAAAGGGGGAGGAACCCCGCCGCCAGGTCTCCGCGGGCGTTGCCTGAGTGGTTGCGCGGCATTTCTTTATTCTTAAAATATGGATTTCAAGTTAGTTCGATATATTATTGGCTTTGGATGGCACAAATACCAGACGAGTAGTTAGGGTGGCGCACGGAGGTTATGGCTTCTGCTCTTTGGGGGCATCTCGGTCGATTCTATGTTGGGGGTCGCCGTGCACCGGCCAGGATTGTGGAGCTACTGGGAGGAGCGCGAGGCGAACCTGGTGCCAGGCGTCTCCCAGTTCTCAGGAGAAGCAGCGTGGGGATCAGGGCAGCAGGAAGAGGGAGAACAAGAGCTTTAGTTTGTGGCCTCACTTGCCATGGCCACCCAAACAAGAGGGCGTTGTTTGTGACTTCTCGCCGCTCTGGCTCCACTGCGGTGGTGTCTTGGCCATAATCGACAACGCGTGCACCTGCCGATGGCGTTTCGGCATTGCGGCACATGGCATTCAGACATAGGGTCAGTTCTACGGTCACCCGGGAAAGGGAAAAGACACACGCGTCCACGCACCCCGCCTTTGAGTTCATCTGCCAGGACCTCGTTCACCATCCTGAACACAGAAAACTCATACAAATGAGAATGATTATTCTTACAATAATCGATAGATTAATGAAAAATAATAATGGATCTTTAGTTGAAACAAATAATTGGCACAGCCACAGCGCAAGGGGGGAGGCCACCTGTGCCGCTCAAGCAGGAGTAGACCCCCGAATTTATCGCTAACAACAACAACCTTGAAGTGTGTTTCAGCATCCTTGGGCACACAGTGCTTGTAACTCTCATTTACCACCTTCAGATGAGTGGGTTCAAACGCTTGCTGCAGTTTGCGCTCAATCTCTGCCTGCACTGGGCCTGGCATCTTCGGTTGCACTGTTCAGAGGTTGCGGAAAAGCTCAAATAAAATGAAAAGAGAAAACTAACGCCGTGAGCTCCGCTCCACTTCCCACCCCGCGCCAGCATCGTAGAGCCACCCACCAGCACTCATAGGAGCGGCAGAGGTGTGTGGGTTGGCGTCACAGAGCGGTCTTGCTCCAACCGCTACGGCCGTAGCTTGGCGGAGCAAGGAAAATGGTACTTTTCTCAAGGGGCATTTTAAGAGAAATAGACTTGTTGTCGACTCGAACAAACAGAGATGGAGGCCACGGGGGCGGGGGGTGTAGAGGCTCGGTCATGTGCGGTTGCAGCCACTATGGAACCCGAAAGGCATGTTGGAGTTCCCTCTGATTTGGGCGACAAGAGCCTTGCCTTTATTATCGGCTCTGCCAAGGTACATCTTCGTTCTGCAAACTCGTTGTAGAACCTCCAATCAATCGTTTCTTCACCTCCCCATGGCCACCAGTGCGCCACTACGTCGCTGTGGTACTACCTTTCGCAGCATCCGGAGGTGTTTGGCCACCCGCTCAAGGAAACCAAGTTCTTCTACCGACGCGAGAGCGACGGCCTCTCGGGCGAGCAGATTCGCCAGGACTACCTCGACATCTACCAGCAGACCAACGACCCCAAGCTGGCCTCGGTGCACGTCCTTCTTTCTCAGTCCCCTCTCGCTCCACTGGAGTTGCCCGCCGTCTGTTGTCCCGTCTGGTGTCGCTTGGCTCATGCAGCGATCCGGTGGCTCATCAGGCCAAGGCGCTGCTGGAGGCGACGCCGGGAAACTTCTTCAACCCCAAGGCGGCTCGACGCATCGCGGCCGCTTGTCCCCAGGCCAAGCTCCTCGTCATCGTCCGGTACAATCGATGTCTTTCTCTCTCTCTCTCTCTCGTTATGTGGATATGGCGCCCGTGTACGAGGGCGAGGCCAACGCTCACTCGCTCGCCTCCCTCCGCAGAGACCCCGTGAAGCGCGCCTTCAGCGAGTGGCAGATGCGGCACCGAACTGACGCCGAGGAGCCGCCCGTCGAGCTCTTCGCCGAGGACGCCTACCGCGACATCGCTCGTCTGGACAAGAGTCGGCGACACGACGGCGTCCTCGACTGGGACCAGTACCTCGAGGTCCGGCTCTCCCGCCACTCCACCGATCCCTATCCGTGGCCATGTGCTCACTCAACCCCCCCCCCCTCTCCCCCATCTGCTGGTGACGCTCAGGGATTCGATCTGGACGATCCCAAGGGTCGCGCCAGCATGCAGCCCCTGATTGGCCGTGGCATGTACACGTCTCGACACGACACGTTGGACGTCCGTGCGCTCACTCGTCGGTGGGGGGCAGGTACCTGGATCAGCTGCAGATGTGGATGAAGTACTTTCCGAGGGACCAGTTCTTCTTCCTGCACATCGCCGACCTCAACAAGCAGGTCATCCGGACGCACCTCAAAGACATCGCCAACTTTCTCGGTTCGTTTTCTCTCTCTCCCCCTCTCTCTCTCGCTCCTCCCCACACTCGCTCGATCTCCCGATCGACTGACGCGCGACCGGCTTGCCCTCAGGGATCGACCCCGACTTCGAGTGGCCGGAGGAGGTGTTGGACGAGAAGATGAACAAGGGCGGAAACGGCTTCAGCCTGGACACCATGGCCTCGCCCCATCGGTTGTGCGATTCGCTGCCTTTTCCTGCCCCCCCCCCAACATCTCTTCCCTGTGTTGTGTGTGTGTCGTGTGTGCGTGTTGTGATTAATGGTGAGCTCCGTTTTTGTGTGGCGCAGATACAAAGTGACGCGAGCGATGGACGACGAGACGAGGGCGCGGCTCTACCAATTCTTCGAGCCCCACAATCGGCGCTTCTTTCAGGAGATCGGACGAGACCTCGACTGGACACCCTCTCCTCCTCTTTCTACATGACTCGTCTTTCACTACCACTTCCTCTTTTCCACCTTCTTCGATCAAGAGACACCCACCTAGGTTGTTGCTCGGCCGACCAATTGGATTGCCTCTCGTTCATTAAGGCGGAGTTTACATAAAAACCACAACTAAAAAAACCAACAAAAAGAAAAAAACACTTGCTTCTGAAGATGATGAAGGCAAGAAGCGTTTTCGCCCTCTCGTGCGTACTCTTCGCCCTCTGTTTCGTGGCCTCTTCCCACGCCGGTACCTCGCCACCTTTCTCTGCCGAGTTCGTTTTCTTCGATTTGTCGACCCTTCATTTTTTCTATTTTCTATTTTCTGGTTATTTAGTTCCCCCTCTGTCGGATCTTTATTAATGGCAGTGCATTGTAGAGATCAACTTGAAGCACTATACACGGTTTTATCGTATTTGCTTGTACGAAATACGAAAATAGTAAATAACAAATAATAAATAAAACAACAGGGTATTCTGCGACCACCAAGACGTGGGCCAACTGGGCAGGCTCGGTCACGTCCTCGCCCGCGCACTTCTTCGAACCCGAGGTACTCCTCCATCTGTTTAAAGAAGACTGGCCAGCATGATGCCATGCATGGCAACACTGCCGAGAGTGACGGCGATGATGTCAGAGTGAGGACGATCTCGTGGAAATCGTAGAAGACGTGGCCTCTCGCAACGGCCGGATCCGAGTCATTGGCGGCTCCTTCTCCTTCTCTACTCTGCCTGCGACCGACGGTTCGTTCGCGCGCTCTCTTCGCCAACAAATGATGTGTAGTGTGCGCGCGGTGTCATTTGACGTGTCGCACGCCGCCAGACGTGCTCGTGAGTCTGGACAAGTACAACAAGGTGCTGGGCGCCTCCGGCTGCTCGTCCTCCGGATGCACCGTGCACGTCCAGGTACGACCTGTGGCGCCAATAGCGCAACGTGCTTTGCATTCCTCACCCCTCAAATCGCCGTAGGCGGGCATTCGCGTGTCGGCGCTGAGCAAGGCGCTCTATACGCTCACCGCCACCCCGTTGGCCCTGCCCAGCTTTGCCGGCATCACCGACCAGTCCATCGCAGGTCACTCGACCCTCGACCGTGCTTTGATACAAGATGACCCCCCAAGGTGCTTACACTCCTTCATTCCCAACACAGGCGCGCTCTCGACGGCCTCGTTCGGGACTGGCCTCGCCTACGGCTCGTTCTCCACGTTCGTGACGCAGCTCAGGTAACACAATCATATAACTCCAATATCATACCATTTAAAAATAATTAATAAAAATAACAATCCATAGGATCGTCAAGGGCGATGGCACGGTCGTGCAGGCCAACAGCGCAGTCAACGCCGACCTCTTTGCTGCTGCACGGTCAGGTACTGGCCCTGCCCAATTCAATCTCTCTCTCTCCCTCCCTCCCTCCTTCGTTCTTTGGCCTGTCAACTCAACTCCGACGTGGCAGGCTTGGGCGTGGTGGGAATCATCACCGAAGTGTGGATCAAGTGCGTGCCGCTCCTGTGTCTCGAATACGGTACGTCTGTCTGTTGCCTCGCCGCGTGTCCACCAGAAACTAATCACAAAACAATTAATAATTAATTAATAAATATAAAATGATACAGAGGAGACGCAGAGCACGCTCGCCGATGTACAGAGCAACTGGGTGACTTGGGCACAGAGCGGGCAGCGCTTCGACTACTACTGGACGAACGGCCAGACCTCAGCCGTCACCGTACGCAGTCCTCCTCCTTGTCCCTCGGGCCGACGCTGGTCCAGACCTCTCGACGCGCTCCCTCCGCTGAGTCCCTGTGACAACCAGGTGCGAACGTACAAGAACACGGCCAAGGCTTGCAATGCGGCCAACGCCTGCTCGCCCAACCGCACCTCGGGCTGCGTCGATCTGCCTTACAACGTGCTGGCCGCCCCGGTTCAACAGACGACCACTAAGTACTTGCACCCATTCCAGCCTCCACCGCGTATATCTGGCTTATGTGCGGGACTGTTGCCTTCTCTCTCTCTCTCTCTGCGTGTGTGTTGTGTGTATGTGTGTGTGATAGATACTTTGAAACTGAGGTTGTGGTCCCTCTCAGCGCGGCGAACAGCGTGGTCGACGACTTTAACTCCTATCTGTTCGAGCCCCCTCTGTCGCCCCCCCCCCCGCTTCGGCCTTTTCTACTACTTCGTCTGGTTGACCTCGCTTTCCCAATGGCTGCATCCAGGACTGCCAACTCCGCGAACATTAGCGCCGATGTGACCTACCGCATTTCTTCTCGCGTCGTGGCCGCTGACTCCGTACGTACACTGGGCCCCCTTTTCGGCGGCGTTATGTGCATGCGTGTGTTGTATGCTGACCGCTTGCCCCGCTCAAACACAGGTCTCGTG
The DNA here is from genome assembly GCA_027943245.1 of Acanthamoeba sp. SK_2022b. Taxonomy (NCBI): domain Eukaryota; phylum Discosea; order Longamoebia; family Acanthamoebidae; genus Acanthamoeba; species Acanthamoeba sp. SK_2022b. Next base: position 21,687 of record JANDJZ010000218.1, read on the forward strand.
GCTGGCCATGCAGTACGAGCAGGACTCGGCGTCTATCGCTTTTTCTGTAGACACCATTGACAACTCCACCGCAGACGAGGTTGGTCGCTCACCTCCCTCCTCCTCTCCCTCTCACCCGCGCTCCGCGTCTCTCGCTCACCCACATGCTTGCGCGTGACACTGGAGCGCAGGCGATGTTCGAGTTCTTCGCATCGGCCCTGCAGAACCTGTCGATCACGAGCTACCAGGGCCGCCCGCACTGGGGCAAGACCTTCTACGCCACGGCGGCCGACCTCGCTCCGCTCTACCCGCGCTGGACCGACTTCCTCGCCGTCCGGTACGGTAGCTGCGGCTCTCGGTGGCCGTGCGCGCAACGCGCAAGACAACGGAGGAGTTGGGTTGGGAAGGAATGCACGCGCATTCTTCGAAGAGATATCTGACCGTAGTGGGGGGGGGGCGACAACCAGGGAACGAGTGGACCCGCAGCAGGTGTTCATGAACGAGTTCCTGTGCCAGGTACGATGCGCCCGTGGGTGACAAGACACTGGATGCACTAACGTCTCTCGGTCTGCAGACGTTATTCACGAACGTCACGAGCTGTAAGTCTTCTGGCCTGCCCAGCGCTTCATCAGCTCTGCGGCCATTCTCTTGGTGGTGATCCAGCCGATCGTGACTGGAATGACTGGAATGTGGGAGCGGACGGCGTAAAAGATAAAAGATAAAAGATAAAAATAGTAATAATAATAAAAACGAGCTGGCCCGAGCAAGAGATGCCTTCCTTTCGAGATTTTATACGAAGAACTGGCAGCCTTTTGGTTGTGATCATCATAGCATGTGCGTCGCCCGCCGCTTGTCCTTCTGTCATATTTTTTCTAAGATCGATTTACTACTTTTTTTCTTGATTACCTTGCATATGCATGTAACTTATTTTATTCATGTTTGTGTCGGTTCCCAGTCGTATGGTTGGTGGTGGGTGCGGTGCTGGTGGGGATTGGCAGCTGGAAGGCCGCCACGGTGGACTCGGGCGAAGAGGTGTGGGGCATCAACGTCATCAGCCCCGGCATCGGTACCCCACCACCCGCCCCTTCTGGCTCACTCACTAGTCATGCACTGTGATCGTGGTTGTGCGCTCTGTAACTGACGCCATCGCGATGGGATGGCACCCGCGTCAGGCTGTCTGATTCTGGGGGTGATGCTTGTGGCGCTGCTCCTCTACGACTGCATTCGTGGCCAGACCACCAAGCCCCGCTACGCCAAGCGCAAGAAGGGCCACTACCGCCCGCCCGAGTACAACCAGGCCGGCGCTGAGCCCTTGCTCTCCTCTTCCTCGTGACCAGCCATTTTATTTTTCCCTACAATTTATTCCTATTTATTAATTTCGATTAAATCGTTTTGTTGTTCATATGTACATTTTATTTATTTCTCCATTTCGAGCAATCACTCTCCATCATTACTCAGGGAGAAGCTCTCGCTGTAGCTCTGCGTAGAGCTCGTCGGGGAGCGAGGTGGGCGGGCCCAACAGCAGGTCCCAGGAGAAGGCGGGCGACGATGACGGAGAAGGCGGTGAGGGCGAAGTGTCCAGCGAAGGCGGCGAGGGCGTAGTCGAAGAGCCCAGCAAAGGCGGGTCGCTCGTGAAGCTCTCGCCGGGCATTAGTTGTCCAACCTCCCAATGCTGCGCCAGGCAGACAAAGTGCTTGAACTGCGCACCGACGAGAGCATAGCTTAGTGGGCATACGCGGAGCAGTGGGGAGGGCGGAAACCTACGTTGCCTCGGTGATCGTAAAACAGTTGGAGGTTGATCGTGACTCGCCACAACCGGCCATCGCCGCCTCGCAACAGCTTCGTCCCTGCCAAGATGTCGCTCACATGCCACGGGTCCCTGGAGTCAGAAGGCAGGGGTCAGCTACGATCAGCCCAGAGAGAAAGAGAGGCTTGGTGGGTGGCATGCGCACCTGTGTTGCTGGCCTTGATTTTCGGGCCGCATTGCGAACACTGACGAAGTTGGAGTGCCGATCTGTGGCCCAAAAAAATTAAGAAAGAATTTCGCCCATTTGGTTCCGAAAAAAAAGCGATAAAAAGTAAAAAATCAAAATCAAAAAAAAAAAAAAAAAAAGACGCCCGAAAGCGAAGAAGGCGCAAGTACGGGCGCGAGCTGGAAGAGCTTGGTAAAGGTCTCGTTAACGTAGGTGAAGACCTTGGTCTGGTGGTCCGGCAGCATCTCCCCCACCATCACCGGATTCTGCACGCTGTGCCAGTCGCCGAGGATGAAGGGCTTGTCAGGCCCGAACTCGTACTGGTAGAGGAATGGCATGCGGATGCGGGCCTCTCGCAGGCCGCTGTCCCAGTTCATCATCACCGACGTCGTCGCGTACGGGCCGGGCTTCGAGAAGGGCAGCGGCACGGTCGCGTATCGGTTACGGGCCCTCTTCTTGTCCTTGGCCCGCTCGTCTTCGTCTTCGTTGCTGCAGGCGCAGGAGTTTAGGCGAACTCTGAGCTGGAGGTTCTCCCTGCGCAGCCTCGCGATCTCGTCCGCCATCAGCTGCAGCGCCACCTCGCTGCCCGCACTCGAAAGCTGGAGCTGGCGGTGATGTCCCTGCCGGTGCCGCCGAACCGCGACCTGGTCCTGTCCAATGCCGCCGCCGATACCGCCGCCGGTGGCACCTCTAAAGGCCGACGTGGTTGGCATGGTGGCGTTGGTCGTCGTCGTCGTCGTCGATGACATCGTCGATGCCGTGCAGACGCGTGCGTGCTTGGAATGGTAGCGCGGGTCGTTGCGTGATGGGCGGCCCTTCTTGCGCGGCGGCGGGTCGCAGCACTGGTCAGCCCTGCCCTTCCTCACGCATTGCTGGCATGGTCGCTGCCTGTATGCGCACGGGGCGGGTTTATCAAATAAATAAAATAATGGGAAAAAATAAAAATAATAACTCAAGTGCCGAGGCCATTGGGTGGCGTACAGGTCGCAGGCTATGTGGGCCGCGCGGCAGCAAGTGCAGGCGGCGCCAGCAGGAACTGGCAGTCTGTGCGCTGTGGTGGCCATCGCGAAAAAACGTTTATGGGGTTGGCGAGGTTCGGGCTCTTCTCCGTCCCGGGGCGTTTCTGAGATTTCGTTTATAGGCCGGTAATTCTAAAATGCCACCAACGACAAGAACTTTGAGAACATCTTTGGTCAGGACGCTTTGAGCTGACAAAGAATGTCCGCACCAGAGTTTAGATAACACCATTAATTAGCCTTAAAAAACAAAAAAAACAAAAAATTACGCGAAGCAAGAAGCATGGGGCGGCGGTGGCGCAGGGACGAGAACGCGGCCACGCTAGAGGGAATGCAGTTGCTCGAAAGCGTGCTGCAGGATCCTTATCACTGGGTGGGCCTGCTGCTCTCCGTGGACAAGCTAATGAGCGAACTCGTGGTCAACGGGGCAGAGCGCCCCCCGCACCGCAAGTACATCACATTTGCGCCAATGAATGCCTTCTCTCGCAAGCTCATCCACATCATGGTACAACGCGCACGCCCAGGCCGCCACATGCAAAACATGCGAAGCACGCTCTCAAACGCGCTCTATTGCGGCGGCAGGCCGAGAGGTATGGCCTGAAGTCGGAGTCGCACTCGGGTGCCACAGTCCGGTACCCGGCATGCTGTACGTGCTGCTACACCACGATTGAGCTCAAGCGCGTGGTCATCGTGTGGCAGCCCACCGCCCATCCGTACGCCTTCCTTGTCACGCTGTCGTCAAAGTGTTGGGCGGTAAGGCCCTGGGTCGCTCATCACCGCGCAGGCCGAGCGAGTTGATCGGCGACATCTGTCTGCGCGTGCGGGGCAAGAGACCGCAGACGGACACCTCCTTTGGCAAGGGGACCTATCGCTACATCGCCAAAAACGTGCCCGTGTGGGAGAAGAGGCATCGCCATGATGAAGGCAAAGAAGAGGATGAGGAAGAGGAGAAAGGAGAAGAGGTTTCCTCACAACTGCACACAGCGTTCAACAGCGGCTTCCCGCTCGAGGTAACGTAGGAGGAGCCCTCAGCCCAACTCTGTTCCTATTGAAGAGGACTGACACTGTTGTGTGTTCTTGCGATCGCCAGCTGCTGATGGCCATCTTCGCTTTCCTGCCTTGTAAAGACCTGGTGTGTGCAGGCCTCGTTTGCAAAGAGGTGCGACTCCACAAATGCGCACTACTGCCGGACACCTCGTTGTTCACATGTGGGCGATTGTGTGGGGGCAGTGGAACGCGGTATCGCTGGAGCCTTCGCTCTGGCGAGAGTTGTGCCTATCCAAGCTGCATGCACAGGAGCGACAACGCGGCCATACTCACAATGACGAACCCGAGACCAAGGTGATGGTGGGCAAGGACACCAGAAAGACAAAGGAACTGAAGCCCATGTTGAGCGATGACGAGTGGCAACGTATTCGCGACCTGCAGGAATGGCGCGCTTGCTACGTTGCGCACTACTGGGAGTGGAGTACGCTCGCTGATCCAAAGGCTCGAGCGCGCCAAGTTCACAGTCTCAAGCACGGCCACAGCTTCCTGGGCAGCGATGTGTGCCAGCGACCTCATCTTTAAGGTTGGCCTCCTTGTTTTACTTGTGTGACCAGCTCATATCTACAAAGAGGGGCAAGTGTGCTGTAGTGTCTTTATTGTCCCCCATACGCAGCGTAATGATAGACATCGGTCTCCCCATTCTGTTGGAATGCATGGCATGAGGTGGTATTTCAACGTCGCCAAAAATGGTACCGTCTGCTCGTGCAAGAGGATGATGGGGGTAGGGGATGCTGGACGGGTGCTCAACTACCTTAAGGAGCGGAGAATGGCCCGCCTCGACGAAAGTTCAAGGGACAGGTCGGTTATCTTTCTCCTCGTTTGCGGCCAGTATCGCAGGAAGCCTCACCTACACCCTTCAATAGAAAATGCCAGGCGGCCATGGAGATCTATGGCACCTCGCCCTTGTCCAGCCTGGGCCTGCCCACGGACGACGAGGAGGTGACGGACGCCACCTACGCCGAGCACTTCCAGCTAACCTGCGCCATGAGCAAACGTGCCCCGCCCACCTCCTGAGTAATCTGTGTTTGGTGACGCATAGAGCTCATGCACACGGGCAATGAAGTGGTTAGCGAAGAGGAGACCAAGGACGCTCAGTCTGCGCTGAAGCTTGTCAACTTTGAAGAGCTCAAGAAACAGACGAACGGCTATGTCTTTACTCGAGAAGAAGCTTCCGACAACCAGGGCAACCAGGGTTCGCTACTGCGAGTGATGTTTCCGCCATCGCAGCCGGTCAAGCTCGTGCGGCTTCACATGTTTATACAACACACCAACAAGCCTCCCGAGAAAATCGAAGTGGACGTGCCCGAGGACTGCAGCGTGGGCAAGGTCGTGGAGATCACAAAGGTGGGCTTGCCCTTTGGAAATCGACACATTCCGTATGTGGACGAGGCCTCGCTAAACTGGTCATTACCCACACAGAAAGCCTATGCAGAGAAAAACAAGAGCGCAGGTTCGGTTGTGGATCGGACCTGGATCATGCGCCAAGCAGAGAGCGATGGAACTGTGGAAGATGACGACCCTCGTATGTCGCCTCCGCTTGCTCTCTTCCTGGCTCTCTTACATGTGGTTTCTCACGCTGGGATGAAATGTGCACAGCGCTGGACCCCAGGAAGCTCATCCAAGGTTTCCTAAAGATGGGGCCGTCGTTCTCTGTGGAGTGGGCGTCGAGGGGTACGTACCTCGCCGCGATGCATCCCAGTCATCACATAGAGCTACAAGTCCGAGCGGTTGACATTGACGCTGTGACCAGACCCTTCCAAGTCAGAATCCCGAGGAACCAAGTTGGTCAAGATCGTCCTACCCAACTGCAGCTCTCAGGTAATCGCGTTTGAGGCCACGGCGGCTGGGTGGGGCAACGCTCTCATCCGGCCATTGCGCAGACGATGATCTACGACCCCACCATGATGGTCTCGGCGCTACTGGGCAAAGTGTGCGAGAGGGATCCGCACATGAACTACACGCCGGCCGAGTACGCCTTAATGTTCGACAACAAGGACGAGGTTCGCCTTCCCATTGAAACTGGCCATACAGACCATGACCTAATCATCCTCTATCTCTTTCTCTCTCTCTCTCTCTCCTCACTTCAGATGGTCAGCTATCCATAACCTTTCGTTGTCTGCGTGCATGATTGCGCGTTCGTGGAGAGGGAGCGCCTGTAGAGCAAGTATGACTGACCACAATACAGATCCCAGGTGACATCTGCCTGCGCGACCTGGAGAGTCCAGGAGTGCTGACCCTGCGGCTGACGAAGAGGCAAGCCGAAGCAGAGGACAGTTCGCGCGTGGAGAAGGTTATCTCTCTCTCTCTCTCTCTCTCTGAAGGAGAGCTTGCCTCCTGCTCTCAACCGACGCCAGATGAAACTGCCAAGAATGTGGCTAACGTGGCTTCATCCCTAGTCGTACAACGTGGTCAAGTTGAAGAAGTTTCTGCATCAGGAACGCACCATCACCATCGCGCATGACATCATCAAGAACGAGTCCAAGGCCTCTAACAAGGACACCAAGAAGGTTCACAGCTCCGCTCCTTTCCAGTAAGACATCACAGCCTTAACTCCCTCTTTGCAGCCCCAACGCATGATCCGAGACGTCAAGTTTGCGGCGCTCGTCGACAAAAAACCTCGACTGTTCCACCTACAGGTGCGTGCACATTCTCTTTCAATGGCTCGTTGGGCGCGAGTTGACCCACAGACGTGGCCACTCGTAATCCCCGACGCAGTTCAAAAACGAGGCCAAGGTGTACACGTACAAGGCCCAATCCGAGGCCGAAGCCAGTACGTTTTTGCGACAACACAACCCAGGCACCTGACGCGCTTTCCGCTCATCTAAATGATGCGTGTACAGGGGAGATGGTGAGCAAGATTCAATGGAACATGAACAAGGTGGCGTCCACCGCCAACTGACAGGCTGGCAGAGAAAAAGGGCCGAAAAATGGGTTGTAAGAAATGAACAGGAAATATACCTCGTGACGATAAGAAAGATAGGGCAGTGTCGTGTTCTGCATTTTTCCTTTCATATATCCAGCGCTTGTTTCAACGACATGTACACCGGCAGACGCGCTGTGAGCCTTAGCCGTACCTCCACCGTCCGGGTACCTCGTCCAAGGACACAATTCGCTCAATTTTGCGGGTATCCCAAAACACTGGTGCGATACTAATCTCCCCCCATCCCACTTTCCCCCCCACATCTCTAGGGCGCATTCGCGTTGCCCCGAGCTTCCACTTCGTCCGCCCTCATTGGATTTGAGGTACGATTTTGCAGTCACAACCCCCCCCCCAATGAATCCATGTGCGCTCTGCACGTAGAAGCTGGACTTCGCTGTTTTAATTTCCACATCTAACTCAATGTTTTTGCTTTGTGGCTGGCATCAGCCCTCGGTGGTGCTCGCCACGCGAGGTGTCATGTCCGGCGGTTCGTACCAGGACGAGCACAAGGCCCGCAACCAGCTCGCCGGCCAGTCCAACGAGCCCGAGACCCTCTACGAAGGTTTTCTCCCCTCTCTCCCCTTTGCCCTCCTCTCCTTTTCGGGGGGGGGGGACTCTGTGCGCGCGGAGCCTCTGTGCCGTGCGTGAGCTGATCCTGGGAGGCGTGGGCAGAGCTGCCGACGGCGCACCTGCACAAGAACCTTACCTGGTCGGGCCTCATCGAAGGCTCCGCTCACACCTTTGCTCTCTCCGAGATGGTAAGCCATATCCTCACCTCCTCTTACTCGAGTCTTGGCTTGGACTAACTCTCTCTCTCTCTTTGCGTTGTGTGTGTGTGTGTGTGTGTGTGTGTGTGTGTGTGTGTGTGTGTGTGTGTGTGTGTGTGTGTGCGTGTGTGTGTGTGTGGTGTGTGGTCGTGTGCAGATGCGCGGTTTCATGCTCACGCTGGCCTACATGTTCAAGCCCAAGGTCACCCTCAACTACCCCTTCGAGAAGGGCCCCATCTCCCCCCGCTTCCGTGGCGAGCACGCCCTCAGGCGCTACCCCTCTGGTACGGCCACGGCCCCCTCCCCCACGTATGCTGTTGTGTGTGTGGTGTGTGGTGTGTGGGTTTCGTATGACCTGGCCTGACACGTCGTGCGCGGCTGGCAAAACCAGGCGAGGAGCGTTGCATCGCGTGCAAGCTGTGCGAGGCCATCTGCCCGGCGCAGGCCATCACCATCGAGGCCGAGCCCCGTGCCGACGGCAGCAGGAGGACCACGCGTTACGATATCGACATGACCAAGTGCATCTACGTAAACGGCTACCCCCCCCCCGCTCCCCAAAACCCACCCGCCCACTGTGTGTTATCGCTTTTGGCTCACCACGAGTGATTCGGCGTCCGTTCAGTGCGGCTTCTGCCAGGAGGCGTGCCCCGTGGACGCGATCGTGGAGGGCCCCAACTTTGAGTTCTCGACGGAGACGCACGAGGAGCTGCTCTACAACAAGGAGAAGCTGCTCGCCAACGGTGATCAGTGGGAGGTACGACTCTGACCACTCTTCTCCTTTCCCCTCTCTTTCTCTCTCGTGATTGCGTTCCCTGACTGAAACTGACTTGTGGCGGCAACGCGCTCATCCAACTCTGGCAGCCTGAGCTGGCGGCCAACCTTCGTGCCGACTTCCTGTACCGCTAACGCGTTGTCCCCGCACCCCCCCCGGGGGGCCCCACATGCTTGACTTCCCTGCTGTAGGGAGTGGACTCTCCCTTTCTCGCCTCCTCTCTGCGGCGAGGCCTAGCAAATAATGACAAATACTTAACAAATCTGTGTCGGTCCGCGAACTTTTCTGTGAGCACGGGCTTGATGTTAACCGTCGTCGGTCAACATGACCCCGGCGAGGTACTGGCCATGACCGCGTCAGATCATCTACCCAAGATGGACGGAGTTGGCAAAGGGCGCCTTCCAATAAGAAAAAAACCGCAAACCTCCCGCGGGGGCTTTTCGATCTTTCACAAGCAAGAGGGCTGGTATAAAACCGTGGCCTGGGTACAATTCCTTTGATCCCTGAGCGAATTAGAAACCACAACATGACTACTACTCCTCAACAGACTCACGTCAACATCGTCTTTGGCGCCATGACGATCGGCAGGCCGGACGTGGAGATGACCCGAGTCCGCACTCTCAAAGACACGGCCGCACTCCTCGACATCTTCCAGGCGCACGGCCACACCGAGGTCGACACTGCGCGCATTTACGGCCAGGGCTCGTCGGAGGAGTACCTGGGCGAGATCGGGTGGCAGGCGCGAGGGCTCCAGGTGCACACTAAGATCTACCCAACGGCTGGCAGGGGCATGGACAAGGAAAACTGGACTCACAGGCCCGCCCACCTGCGCGAGGCGCTGATGCGCAGCAAGGCGGCACTGAAGGCTGAACAAGTGGACATGTGGTACCTCCACGGGCCCGACCGCAGCGTGCCGTTCGAGGAGACGCTGCGCGAGGTCAACAACCTCCACAAAGAAGGCCATTTCCGGCGGTTCGGCATCAGCAACTACATGGCGTGGGAGGTGGCGCAGATCTGTGAGATCTGCGAGAGAAACAACTGGGTCAAGCCGAGCGTGTACCAGGGCCTCTACCACGCCCTGCACCGCGTGGTCGAACCGGAGCTGTTCCCTTGCCTGCGCCACTACGGACTCGCATTCTACTGCTTCCAGCCTCTCGCTGGCGGCTTCCTCACCAACCGATACAACCGCGAGACAGAGGAAGTCGAAGAAGGCTCGCGCTTCGATCCGCACCGGCGGCAGGGCAAGTACATTCGCATGCGGTACTGGAACGATGCCCATTTCGACGCGCTGGACATCATCAGGCCAGTGGCCAAGAAGCACGGATTGACAGAAGCTGAGTGCGCCCTGAGATGGCTCACCCACCATTCACTGCTCAAGAGGGAGCACGGCGATTCGATCATCGTGGGAGCGAGCAGTGCGAAGCATCTGGAGGAGAACCTCGCGGATTGCGAGAAGGGCCCGCTGCCGGAGGAGGTGGTGCAGGCGCTGGACGCCGGGTGGCTGCAGGTGAAGAGTGTGGCGACCAAGTACTGGCATTGAGACCTTAGAAGCTCTTGTTAAACCGTCCCAATTTATGGTACTTTTTTGAGAAGTCTTGCTCATCCTTGCCCAGGCTACTGTGTGGCGTTGCGGGACATACACCACGCACACACAGGGAGGTGGGTGAGTCGTGCAGGCCGCGGTGACGCTGATCCAGCAGGAAGGCGGTACCCGCATTTGTGGAGGTAGGCCGAGGAGTAGAACACAGGATGGCCGTGGCCATTGGGACCTGGTTCTTTTACTGCTTTGTAGCATTGTAACACCACCACATCCTTAAATAGCCAATGCGTGAACAATCAGGTCACTGGGCCAGAACTTGCTTTACACTCCACCTACCATTGCCATCGCTCAGAGTCGTAGGCTCATTAGCGCAGAAGCCTCCTTGATTGGGCAGCAAAGTGATTGGCCAGGCAATTTTCAGGCCAGGTGGACACGGACCAGGTCTTTGTGGAAGCGGGAGAGGACCCCAACGAGAGCTTCATCACCCTCAACGCCAGCATGCAGCATCGCGTACGCCAACTCCGTTTTGTCCAAGCTTGAAATTCAAAGAATGGGGACTGTACACAAAACTTACCCTTGGGCTACCTGCTTTTCCATACCTTTCAATAAACTGAAAGCTTTTTTTAAAGGCCATGTACGTATATGTGTTTTTATAAATACGTACATAGCCAAATGAGTCATTGTACTTTTTCTTACAAAGCCCAACTTTGCACCCCACAACCTTTGCCACTCAAAGTCAAAGCTGAGTTTAATGACAACTGCAAAGCCCGTTGACTCTGAACTTAACCAATGGGCAGACTTGGAAGATAATGCTGCCTTCCCAGCCCACTTGTGGTACTCCATTTTGATGGGCCTGCTGTCCTTTGACTGCTTGGCACCATTGTCACTGTTGTCCTGATGATGACAGCCCTCTCTTCCTGGATCAAAGTTGTTCAGTCTCACTTCATCCAAAGCCCAGCACTTAAACTTAGCTCCTGGGCTATGGGTGGCTTTCCATGCTGATGGATGATGTAGATGAGGATACACAGGACTTCTGGATTGCAGATCATCATTGTGCAGAGGAAGCAGCTTAATGTACACTTCGTCCTTTGCCAATGGGAGCTCAAGGGCAGCAGCATACCAATTGGCTTGCATCTTGCTTGTGGCTTCTCTTTCCACCCCAACTCAGGTGCTGCATCCTAGGACTGAACCTTCTGGGTAGAATTCTAGGAGACAGATTTGTAAAGCTAATTTGGAGTGACCAGCCTTGTCCAGTTACCAGCAATCACCCCTCCACAAAGGCATGCAGCTGTTCTGCAACAAAGTGCCTAGTTTGAGAAAGATAAAAAGTTTGTGGTTTACTGGGAGCAGCCACATCTGGTGTCAGCTGCCCGCCGCCAACAGTTCTTGGGCACACAAAACCTGTTAGCTGAATGGAGTGGATCAAATGATTGGCCACCTATTTCGCGGCCAAGGAAAAAGAGACGACTTGCCCATTGTACATATACAAGTTTTTTACATCTGCTCGCCCACACGTCCACTACGTACTATGATGTGGCGTGGGTTGTTGAGCGTGTTGTTGACCTTGGCTCTGCTCGTCGGGGGTGGAGCTGCGGGAACTACCTGTACTTCTTAACGCTATCGGAGTTCATCTACATCTGTTTACTTTTTTTCTTTTTTGGCGGTGTGTAGACCCTGTTACTCCCGGCACCAGCATCACGGCCGTGGCGGCCACCGTCAGTGACACGGACCAAATCTTTGTGGAAGCGGGAGACTACCCCAACGAGAGCTTCATCACCCTCAACGCCAGCATCAACATCGCGTACGCCACCTCCCTTGTGTTCGAGCTTGAAATTCGAAGAATTGTAATGACATGAAACTGATGAACCAATGGCGTGCTGTGCCCCACAAAATCCGGTTCAGCTTTGCTGGCCGTGTAAGGATAAGCTGCGCGGGCAATATGTGGATGACCATTAACTCCACCGTCTACTTCAGTGGCCAAGGCTCCGCTTCTTTCACCGGCTGTACATTTCCAGCCTCTGTCCCCGCCACCAGAACCCCAACGCCAGACTTGCTGACGCTCTTCTTGCTTGCGCCAGGTGGCATCCAGGTGGGCAGCAGCGGTTGGCTCCAGCAAGCGACCCAGGTCGAGCTGAACAGCGTCTCCATAGGTACACCAGTACTGCGTTCGTGCAGCCATTGTCGAGTGGGCCTCCTCACGTGAATGTGTACCGCACTAGCGATGAAGCTGGACGAGGGCGCGAGATGGACCCAAAGCGATATCTTGTATGTCACGCACGTGTCGAGCGACCAGGACCGTGCGTGCTGCCATCACCAGATCACTTATCACCCCCTCCCCCCAATCCAGGGCTGTGGCTAAGCTCCTTGTTGTGTGCGTGTCTCGACATTGCAGAGGCTCTGATTCATGTGGGACCTGGCGCGGAGTGGAACTCCACCGGCGCGGTCAGCATCCTGTCGCAAGGCGCCACCGGTAACCGTGTCTGTGCGGGGGGGGGGAGTCTACTGCTTACCTACCCCCCCTCCGATGCCAGGTGTGCGAGTGGAGCCGTCGGCGGTGTGGAACGGGAACTCGTTCGCCATCTCCATTTCTTCAAACTCCAACTCGACCAACTCCACTGCGCCCTACCCAGTCGCGGGTACGCTTACCCCGTATCAACAAGATCACGACCAGCCTCATGACCACCGGCTCCCTGTGGCATAGGCGTGCACCTCGCCGGCACGTGGAACGCAGGGGCCACAGCTGCCATCACGTCGTCTGGCCTAGGAGTGGTTGGTATGTCGCCGCCTGCTGAGACCGATCGTCGAGAGAGCAATCGCTAAGTCATCCTCCCCCCCTCGTGTACCCAACCACACCGCAGGCCTGTTGTTTGCCGGCTCGGGACACCTGGCGCAGCGACAGCAACTCGAGGTCAACGCGACCGAGCCTGCCTTGGGTGCGCTCCTTCTGCAAAGCCAAAAGCGGCCACAGCGCGTCCAAGGCATGACGGCCATTCCTCCGGCGTACGTCTGCGGGCAGGCGTCCTCTTCGGCGGTAATGGCACGTGGGACCAGTACGGCAGCCTGGCAATGAACACGAAAGGCTTTATCAAAGGTGGAACTCCCTCTCATCGCTCTCACAACGATTTGCGGATGCCTGGTCTTGCACGCTGATGGATTTTCTTGGTCGTTTCGGGAGAGGGCAGGTTTGTCGTGGAGTGGACCTGGAGGCGTGTGGAATCAGTACAACAGCGCGACCTTCATCGCCGCCGATAAGGGCTACCGTACGGAAGGAACTCTCTGTGTGTGCTGTGTGATGTATGTGTGTGTGTACCGTCGTTGGTGTGGGACCAAAACGGACGCGGTTGACCTTGTCGGCATGTGCTTGGCATGTGCAGCGGTGTTCTTTGACCTCGGGGGCACGTGGAATCAGTTCGCAAGTGCAAGCTTCGCGCTCACCAACCAGTCCTACGGTACACTTGCTTAGTCTCATGCCCCTGCTTGCATTGCTCACGCGTACTCGCCATCCCCCGGGCCAAAACAGGAGTGGTCTTGCGAGGGCCAGGCACCTGGAACCAGCGCCACAACACCGCCATGACGATCTCCGGTGGCCGAGGTTCGAGTCCCATGAGCCTTCTTTGTTACTTATCATTTGATACTGCTGGAACTCCCCACTCACCCAATGAGGTGGCCACAGCACATAAGATAAGCATTGTTATTGTTAACAAAACGTGTCATGCTCCTTTCCTTTGTAAGGTGTCAGCTTTATCAACGAGAGCAGCGTGTGGACTCAGGCTGCCAACTCCACCATCACCATGACCGTCCTGAACAGCAGTATTGGTGCGAAATGCTTGGGGGCCACGTCAAGGCAGTGTTCACTTCACTGATGCGTCCTCCGCCTCAATCCTGCTCTCTCCTTGATGTGCAGGCGTCTTCTTCGACCAGGGAGGCCTGTGGGAACAGGGTGGCAGCGCCACGATGACCGTCAGCGACTCCGCTGGCAAGACCCTCCATCTCCCAGCCCCAACAAAACGGGCCACTTACATATTCTTCTCCTTTTTTATTATGGTAGGAGTGACCCTACTCAACGGAGGCCAGTGGATTCAGACTGGCCAGGTCACGGTCAACTCTGTGGGCAGTTTCTCTCAAAATGGCGGTACATGCGTGCTGTAGAAGAGGAGAAAAGGGGAGGGCACTGTGGTTGACCATGTCCTGGTTCTGTTGCGGGGCAGGCGTGTTCTTGAACGGAACGGGCGAATGGATGCAGAACGCCACCGCCACTAGTAAGAGCCCCCCTCCCCCCCATTCATCATCTCCCATGTGGCCGTATCCGCACGGCACGCTGGTTACTTGGCTGGCGCCTGCAGTTATGGTGGTGACGGTGGTCGTGACCACACTCTTTTCTTGCAACCTTTTGGCAGTCAACGCTGCCAAAGGAGTCCAGTCCACGCAATGCAGCTCCTGCGTGTGGAATCAGAACGCCCCGCTCTTTATAGCTGCCAATTCCACCGGTACACCAGTGAGACATCACTGTCACTCCCTCTCCCCCCCGTCTCGCTTTATCTCTGTTGGATCATCGCACCCAAGTTACGCTTTATCGATCTCCTCCATTGGTGGTGTTTTGTGGGGAGGGCAGGTGTCGACCTGCAAGACGGGCTGTGGACCCAGAACGCCCACGCTCAGATTCGCGTTCGATCAGACGGGTCTTCTAATTGCCAGGGTATGCACCACCACCAACCCCACCCCCAAAGGGTGTCTCTTCGCATCATGACGAGGCCTGGCCCATGTGTTGGCAGGTGTGAGGGTGCAGATGGGAGCCACGTGGCAACAGCGCAGCAGCATTGACCTGGACATGGTCATCACCACCTCCTCCAACTTCGTCCATCGAGGCACGCCGCAGCTGCACCCCCTTCTCTTTCCCTGCCCCATCGGTGCGTGCGTTGTTAATGGTGGAACCTGTCGACAGGCGTGTACGCGGTCAACGGCACGTGGACGGCGTCGTCGGAGAGCTCGACCACGATCACGGGCAAAGGCCTCGTGCGGGGCATCGTGCTCCTCCAATCGCAGTACAGCCAGGCCGGTCGACTCAACATCTCGGTCTCTGGTGCCATACCGCCGTACACCGGCTCGGGTAGGCAAGCCCCATGACCTGTGCGTATGCGCGCGCATGTCGATGGCCAATCCAAAGTGTTGTTGATGGACAGGTTTGACTGTGGGCAACGACTCGGTGTGGACGCAGACACAGGTCGCCAACATCTCGGTTTCTCAAGCGATCGGCGCGTTACCCAATTCCTCCTCCCGACGCCGCCCCTATCCCCCCCCGCTCTCCTACAACCACTCACTCTCGTTCAATGATGATGGTAATTGTGTCGACAGGAGTGGCTTTTGGCACGTATGGGCGATGGAGGCAGCAGGCAGCCACGACGATCCTCCTCCAGGGCACCTACTCGGCAGGTGTCAACATGGTGCCGGGCGGAACGTGGAGCCAGTCGGCTGCGACAACCATTCGTGCGCTCGCCTCCGCATCCTCCACCTCCAGAGGTGCGCGCCTGCCCCCTTCCCCCTTCCTTTACCAGCCCGACCAATGGGGTGGCTGACCCGGGTGGCTGTGCTGGCGTTGTCATGAAAGGGTTCGTGTGTAACGGCACGAGCGCGTGTTGCTATCGCATTCAGTATCAGGACTTCCTCGCCAACCTCATCTTCTCCGCTGCTGGCGCTACCTTGCGAGGTGTGTTTCTCCCTCCGCCTCTCTCTCTCCTTCGTTTTCGCTTTTCGTTGTTTGAGCTCAGTTTTGGTGTGGGCTGGTGGCACAGACGACTGTCCGGCTGTGACGCCGTCGCCGTCGCCCCTGGTGATCGCTCCTGCTGTGATCAACGCGACGGCCACCTTCAGCAACAGCACGCCCTCGGTCTCTGTCGGAGGAACGACAACCTCCAGCACCACATCGGGAGGCGCCAGCGGGGCGGGTAAGAACGTGGCCGTGCAGCTGGCCTTGGCCGATCTTCTCGTTGGCAACTCATCTGCCTCGGTTTCTGGTACGACCATTTTGACGTTATCATTAATAACTAATATCGTCCTATCATTATTAAATGATATGGAGGTATTTTGTTGCTCATTGTTATCTTCCTCTCGTGAAGCCTACACGGTGAGCCAGCAGGTGACCAACTCGACGGCATCCGGCAACGTCACCTCTTCCACGACGACCTACGTCTATCTCGCTCAGCTCGACGACAACGCAACGAGCGTGGCGCAGGCCTTCACCTTCTACCCGCAGTCGGCCTCGGCGGCCTTTGCCGGCACCAACTTCAGCATCGGGGCCGGATCGCTCAAGTGGTCCATCAACCTCACCTCCACCGCCACCACCAACGGCGAGAGCCTCACCCTGCGCTACGCCCTGTCGAGCCTCCTCAACGCCAGCGTCTCGGCGTCGTCGGCCAACGCGACAATCGTGAAGAAGCTCAACACGCCCAAGACCAACATGACCACCTACATCGTGCGACTCGACGAGAGCGCCGTCGCTCAAGTGGAGCTGTTCGACGTGGCCCTCGTCGACGATCAACAGACCTTCATCAACCACACGATCGTGGCCGCCGCCGCAGGGGCGGGCTCGAGTGGCAACGCGACGACGAGCTACACGGTGGAGCTGCAGCTGCCGGCCTTCAACCATTCGCTGTACTACGATCCGAGCCTCGGGCTGGGCGTGCTCCTCACGGGGTCGAGCAAGTCGGGCGACGGTGGCAGCGACAACACGGCGCTCATCGTGGCCGTGGCCGTCGTGGTGCCGGTGGCCGTGGCCGTCGTGGCCGTCGTGATCTTGGCGGCAGTGGTGGTGGGATGGCAACGCAAGAAGAGGATGCGTAAGAGCTCGCTGGAACTGGACCACGCCTTGGATGACAGCTCTCTGTGAATCAGTGGTTTGAAGGAAGAAAAAGACGTCACAAAGGCAGTGGTAAATCGGTTTTGATGGCTCAGCAGCTGCCAGATCTGGCACAGCCACAATGAGGTTGACACTCTGTGCAACTATGGCCAGGGCTTGTATGAGGTAGAGGTTCCTCAGGTGGCAGGCCAGCAGGTGTACACGTAGATCACAACCGAGGAGGTGAAGAAGAGGATGCAGGGCGCAGCACCACCACCCCTGGCTGCAGGTCTCCCATTCGTTCTGCTGTTCTCTTTTGTTGTCCATTCCCGAGTTTTAATAATTCCGCCCCAATCTGAGGGTATCCTTTACCATTGCCACACAACACAAATTGGAGCCAGTGCTTGTTGTTGCCACCAAACCACTCTCCAGGCATACAAACCCAACAAGCACCAACGCCTTGTTCTAGAGCCACGGCCTTGAAGTTATTGGGCAAGCTACTTTGGATCTCCGCGAAGGTGGACCTAAGAGCTCGTGCTCTTTTGTTTGCTGAAAGGGGTGGGTCAAGGTGATTGGCCAGGAACAAATCGCGATCGTTTTAATCCCCTGCATTCCTCCCTATTTCAGCAAAAAAACGCAAGCGCCAACAAAGAAAAAGATACGATTTGCCCTACATACCACTGCCAACAGCTTACACTACACTAGTCTACACGTCCTAGTTCACGTACTATGATGTGGCGTGGGCTGTTGATCTTGTTGAGCTTGGCTCTGTTCGTCGGGGGTGGAGCCGCGGGGACTACTTGTACTTTATTTCTATCTCTATCGGAGTTCATCTTGGTGTTAGACCGCCACTGTATCTGACTGGTGACGCCAGCAGAGCCTCTGACGTTCCTACACCTTTTCAACCGCATATCTGTTAACGAGAAACTTTGTTTGTGGCGGTGTGTAGTATATGTAAGTCCCGGCGACAGCATCACTTCTGCGGCGGCTACCGCCTCTGACTCGGACCAGGTCTTTGTAGTAGCGGGAGACTACCCCAACGAGAGCTTCATCACCCTCAACGCCAACATCAACATCGCGTACGCCACCTCCCTTATGTCCCCATATGTCCGGCTTGCAATTCGAAGAATTGTAATGACATAAAGCCAATGAACCAATGGCGTGCTGTGCTCCACAAAATCCGGTGAGCAGCTTCTCAGGCCGCGTTACGATAAGCTGCGCGGGCAACCTGTGGATGGCCATTAACTCGACAGTCCTCTTCAGCGGCAGTGGACCCGCCTCTTTCACCGGCTGTACACTCCCCCTCCCCCACCAGAACCTTAATGCCCGATTTGCTGACGCTCTACCTCCTCTTCTTTTTACCTCTCTTGCTCGGTCCAGGTGGCATCCAGGTGGGCAGCAACGGTTGGCTCCAGCAAGCGACCCAGGTCGATCTGAACAGCGTCTCCATAGGTACACTGTACTGCGTTCGTCCAGCCAGTGCCGAGTGGGCCTCCTCACGTGAATGTGTACCGCACTAGCGATGAAGCTGGACGAGGGCGCGAGATGGACCCAGAGCGTGAGCTTGTATGTCACGCACGTGTCGAGCGACCAGGACCGTGCGTGCTGCCATCACCAGATCACTTATCACCCCCCCAATCCAGGGCTGTGGCTAAGCTCCTTGTTGTGTGCGTGTCTCGACATTGCAGAGGCTCTGATTCATCTGGGACCTGACGCGGAGTGGAACTCCACCAGCGCGGTCAGCATCCAGTCGCAAGGCGCCACCGGTAACTGCCCACTCGCCCCACTGTTTGACTGGCCCACGTTGATGCTGTGAGAGACGCGTATCAGCGGGGGGGGGGGATTCGACTGCTCACCTGCCCCCCTCCTCCGATGCCAGGTGTGCGAGTGGAGCCGTCGGCGGTGTGGAACGGGGACTCGTTCGCCATCTCCATCTCTTCGAACTCCACCTCGACCACCTCCACTACGCCCTACCCGGTCGCAGGTACGTGATCCAATATTAACAAGATGACAACCAGCCTCATGACCATCGCCACCGGCCTCCTGGGTAATAGGCGTGCACCTCGCCGGCACGTGGAACGCAAGGGCCACCGGTGTCATCAAGTCGTCTGGCATAGGCGTGGTTGGTATGTCGCCGCCTGTTGAGACCGATTGTAGTGAGAAGCGACGAGAACAAGCGTTCGCTCAGCTTACGTCCTCCTCCTCCTCCCCCCGTCGTGTCCCTAAACACTCCGCAGGCCTGCTGTTTCCCGACTCGGGACACCTGGCGCAGCATCAGCAACTCGAGGTCAACGTGACCGAGCCTGCCTTTGGTGCGCTCCCTCTGCAAATCCAAAATAGGCCACAGCGCTTCCAAAGCATGACGGCCGTTCCTCCGGTGTACCTCTGCGAGCAGGCGTCCTCTTCGTCGGTAATGGCACGTGGGACCAGTACGGCAGCCTGGCAATGAACACGACAGGCTTTATCAAAGGTGATTAAGCAGCTCCCTCTTCTGGCAACGATTTGCGGATGCCTGGCGCGCTGATAGCAGTTCTTGGGAGGGGGCAGGTTTGTCATGGACTGGACCTGGAGGCGTGTGGAATCAGTACAACAGCGCGACCTTCATCGCCGCCGATAAGGGCTACCGTACGGAAGGAACTGTGTGTGTGTGTGGTGTGTGTGGTGTGTGTGGTGTGTGTGGTGTGTGTGTGGTGTGTGGTGTGTGTGTGTGTGTGTGTGTGTGTGTGTGTGTGTGTGTGTGTGTGTGTGTGTGTGTGTGCGCGCGCGCGCGCGCGCGCGCGGTTCGTTGGTGTGGGACCAAAACGGACGCAGTTGACCTTGTCGGCATGTGCTTGGCATGTGCAGCGGTGTTCTTTGACCTCGGGGGCACGTGGAATCAGTTCGCAAGTGCAAGCTTCGCGCTCACCAACCAGTCCTACGGTACACTTGCTTGGTCTCATTGCCCCTGCTTGCATTGCTCACGCGTACTCGCCATCCCCCCGGGCCAAAAAAAGGAGTGGTCTTGCAAGGGCCAGGCACCTGGAACCAGCGCCACAACACTGTCATGACGATCTCCGGTGGCCGAGGTTCGAGTCCCGTGATCCTTTTTTGTGTCGTTATCATTCGATACTGCTGGGCCTCCCCACCACCCGATGAGGTGGCCCCGACATTCATTTCTACATATTTTTCTGCCCGTGCCATGCTCCTTCTTTTTGTATTAAGGTGTCAGCTTTGCCAACGAGAGCAGCGTGTGGACTCAGGCTGCCAACTCCACCATCACCATGACCGTCCTGGACAGCAGTATTGGTGCGAAATGCTTGGGGGCCACGTTAAGGCAGTGTTCACTTCATTGATGCGTCCTCCGCCTCAATCCTGCTCTCTCCTTGATGTGCAGGCGTCTTCTTCGACCAGGGAGGCCTGTGGGAACAGGGTGGCAGCGCCACGATTACCGTCAGCGACTCCACTGGCATGAACTCCTCCTCCATCGACCAATCAACAAAATGGGGCCATATTGATGTGTCTCCTTTTTCTAGGAGTGACCCTACTCGACGGCGGCCAGTGGGTTCAGACTGGCCAGGCCACGGTCAACTCTGTGGGCAGTTTCTCTCAAAGTGGCGGTACACATGCGTGCTGTAGAAGAGGAGAAAAGGGGGGCACTGTGGTTGACCATGTCCTGGTTCTGTTGCGGGGCAGGCGTGTTCTTGAACGGAACGGGCGAATGGATGCAGAACGCCACCGCCACCAGTAAGAGCCCCCCTCCCCCCCATTCATCATCTCCCATATGTGGCCCTGTCCGCGGGTCACGCTGGTCGTGACCACACTCTTTTCTTCAACCTTTTGGCAGTCAACGCCGACAGCGGAGTGCAATGCAGCTCCTCCATGTGGAATCAGAACGCCCCGCTCTTCATAGCGGCCAATTCCAGCGGTACGCCAGCATGGCATCAGTGTTGCCTCCCCCTCTTTGTCTCTGTTTGATCATCGCACCCAATTGGGCGCTTTCCTCGATCTCCTCAGCTCATTGGTGGTGTATTGTGGTTGGGGGGCAGGTGTCGACCTGCAAGGCGGACAGTGGACTCAGAACGCCCCCGCCCAGATTCGCATTCGATCAGACGGGTCTTCTAATCTCGAGTGCCACGGTATGCATCACCAACCCCCCCCCCCCAAAGGGTGTCTCTTCGCATCATGACGAGGCCTGGCCCATGTGTTGGCAGGTGTGAGGGTGCAGATGGGGGCCACCTGGCATCAGCGCAGCAGCCTTAACCTGGACATGGTCATCGCCACCTCCACCAACGTCAATCGAGGCACGCACCAGCTGCACCCCCCCCCCATCTGCCTGCCCCATCGGTGCGTGAGTTGTTAATGGTGGAACCTGTCGCACAGGCGCGTATGTGACCAACGGCACGTGGACGGCGTCGTCGGAGAGCTCGACCACGATCACGGGCAAAGGCCTCGTGCGGGGCATCGTGCTCCTCCGAGGGCAGTACACCCAGGCCGGCCGACTCAACATCTCTGTCTCTGGTGCCGGAGGGCAGGACACCGGCGCGGGTAGGCAAGCCCCATGACCTGTGCGTGTGTGCGCGCATGTCGATGGCCCATCCTAAGTGCTGTTGGTGGACAGGTTTGGTTGTGAACAACGAATCGTCGTGGGCGCAGACACAGGTCGCCAACATCTCGGTTTCTCAAGCGGTCGGCACGTTACCCAATTCCTCCTCCCGACGCCGCCCCTATCCCCCCCCCTCTCCTACAACCACTCACTCTCGCCCCTATCCCCAACCGCTCACCTTTTTTGTCGACAGGAGTGTCACTTGGCCCGTCGGGGAAATGGGGACAGCAGGCGGCCACGACGATCCTCCTCCAGGGCGCCTACTCGGCAGGTGTCAACATGGTGCAGGGCGGAACGTGGAGCCAGTCGGCTGCGACGACCATTCGCGCGCTCGCCTCCGCATCCTCCACTTCCAGAGGTGCGCGCCTCCCCCTCCCCCCTACATTAACCAGCTCGACCAATCAATGGGTGGCTGACCCGAGTGGCTGTGTTGGCGTTGTCATGAAAGGGTTCGTGTGTAACGGCACGAGCGCGTGTTGCTATCGCATTCAGTATCAGGACTTCCTCGCCAACCTCATCTTCTCCGCTGCTGGCGCTACCTTGCGAGGTGTGTAATCTCCTCTCTGGCTCACTTTCGCTTTCGTTGTTTGAGCTCAGTGCTGACATGGTCTGGTGGCACAGACGACTGCCCGGCTGTGACGCCGTCGCCGTCGCCCCTGTTGATCGCTCCTGCTGTGATCAACGCGACGGCCACCTTCAGCAACAGCACGCCCTCGGTCTCTGTCGGCGGAACCACGACCTCCAGCACCACATCGGGAGGCGCCAGCGGGGCGGGCAGGAAAGTGGCCGTGCAGCTGGCCTTGGCCGATCTTCTCGTTGGCAACTCCTCCGCCTCGCCCTCAGGTACGACCATTTTTTATCATTATTAATAACAATATTAAACTTGATTTGTAATTTATTCCAGATATCGAGATCTTTTACTCATTATTTGATTTGCTCCTTGTGAAGCCTACACGGTGAGCCAGCAGGTGACCAACTCGACGGCATCCGGCAACGTCACCTCAACCACGACGACCTATGTCTATCTCGCTCAGCTCGACGACAACGCGACGAGCGTGGCGCAGGCCTTCACCTTCTACCCGCAATCAGCCTCGGGGGCCTTTGCCGGTACCAACTTCAGCATCGGGGCCGGATCGCTCAAGTGGTCCATCAACCTCACCGCCACCTCCACCAACGGCGAGGGCCTCACCCTGCGCTACGCCCTGTCGAGCCTCCTCAACGCCAGCGTCTCGGCGTCGTCGGCCAACGCGACAATCGTGAAGAAGCTCAACACGCCCAAGACCAACATGACCACCTACATCGTGTGGCTCGACGAGAACGCCGTCGCTCAAGTGGAGCTGTTCGACGTGGCCCTCGTCGACGATCAACAGACCTTCATCAACCACACGATCGTGGCCACCGCGGCGGGCTCGAGTGACAACGCGACGATGGGCTACACGGTGGAGCTGCAGCTGCCGGCCTTCAACCATTCGCTGTACTACGATCCGAGCCTCGGGCTGGGCGTGCTCCTCACTGGGTCGAGCAAGTCGGGCGACGGTGGCAGCGACAACACGGCGCTCATCGTGGCTGTGGCCGTCGTGGTGCCGGTGGCCGTGGCCGTCGTGGCCGTCGTGATCTTGGCGGCCGTGGTGGTGGGGTGGCAGCGCAAGAGGAGGATGGGGAAGAGCTCGCTGGAACTGGAACACACTTTGGATGACGCTAGCGATGACAGCTCCCTGTGACCCTGCTCCTCCACTTTGATGTGCATTGATTTTAAATTTAAAAAAGCTTTATTTTTTCTATTTTTTTTTTTTTCTTTGAGAATTTTGGATCTAATTATGCTTTTTTGCTTTAGCAGCAACTTGTTTGTGGTGCTGATCGAATTGACAATGAGCTTCAGAAGTGAGCAGAGGACACAAGCACACAAATTGATAAACATAACTAAGGGTTCCCACCCCAACCACTATAAAGTAAAGGCTACAAGCAGCCCCCAAACACTTGCCAAAGTCCCTGCGCTTCTAAATTTTCACTGTACTGTACACATACATAACCCCATGTCATCAGCAAGGATGCAGGCAATGCCAGTGCAAACTGTGCAGCATTAAGTCATGAGGTGCAGGAGCTACACCATCTGCAAGTGCATTGTACCGTAAATGTTCCTGTGCAGTCCTGTCCGATTTTTGATGTGCCAGCTACTCCACCCATCAGCAATGATTGGACATTGGCTTTGCATGGAATGCCAAGACTGTTTGTGGCCTGGAAGTTCACAGTTTCAGGTGATGTTTGGACCAGTTTCAGATCCATTCAGGGGTTTCTCTCCCTTCCTTTTTTGTCTTGGTGTTACAACACCAAACCACCTCCCCAACATCTGAATGACAACAGAGATGCCCACCCCAGCTGGTTTTGTAAGACCATGTGTAAATTTAACTCCATTTTCACAACACCAAAAACGACCCTCCATTTTTGCGCCTGTTCATTGACTTTTACTTCAATAAAATGAGAAATGTTACCTCATTAAAATCCATAGCACTGCATTCCTGGAAAAGAGTGCACAAAAAAACGC
Organism: Acanthamoeba sp. SK_2022b; assembly: GCA_027943245.1. Taxonomy (NCBI): domain Eukaryota; phylum Discosea; order Longamoebia; family Acanthamoebidae; genus Acanthamoeba; species Acanthamoeba sp. SK_2022b. The sequence continues at coordinate 45,657 of JANDJZ010000218.1, forward strand.
CATTTTGGACCTTCATTTGATAATAGAGGAGGTTATAAGTACAAAACAAACATGGTACAAGACACAAGCAACAAGCCGCCTCTCATGTTCATAGGTGACTGGAACGCAACCCTTACACCCAGAGGACTTACTACAGCAGCTCAAAGAATCCCACAACCTTTCACACCTGAAGTGGGAACTCCCAGTTTTTTTCGCAGTGGACAATACCGGTTTGCAACCACTTTGCCTGGACAAAAAGCAGGTGGTTGGTGGGCACACTCACCAAAAAAAGAGAGATGTTTGGGAAGTGGTTTTAATTGTTAAGTGAAGACTTGATGCAAAGGTGGGTGGGTAGTCTTGGCTGAACAGTGAGGTAAATGGCTTGCATTGTGTCAGCCTCAAGGTCATAGAAGAACGCGTGTAGCAGCCTTTGGGGCAGTGCTGGATGCAGTCCATCTACTCCAACCCATGGTTGTACATGTTGTGCAACCACCACCAAGGGCTGCCCTGCCTTAGGCGCTCCTCTTGGCCAAGAGAGTGCAGGCGTTGGAGCTTGTCTTGGTGAATGCTGATGCTGAGCCAGCAATTGGTAGGATGGCAGTCGACCACAGGCAATGATGAAGACAACACCCACTTCCTCCCTTGTAGAGCCATGCAAGGTTGTGCTCTGGATGTTCCTTGCACAAATGGACCAGCACGTCAAGCACAGCAAGCCACTTGGTGTTGGGGTCAAGGTGTACCAAGCATCTTGTCAACCTAACTGGCATGCAGTAGAGGTTTCAGCAGGAGCATAACATGTTGTCTGAGGTTATGGGGTCCATGATGACGATGCTATCTCACCTGATATCAGACATCTTCCAGCTAGCGTGCTATGGAGCACTAGTGGCAGCCTGATGATTGCAGACTTCTGTTGCCTACATTGACACATTTGAACAAAGCCATTCACCACAAGTCTGTTGTGGGCATCTACATGAGCATGGTGAATGCACCATTCAAGGAGCATTGCAAGGCTGACTCACACATCCTTTGTTTGAAGTCATCAAGTGGCCCATTACCATCAATAGCTGGAGGGTGGGGACGCCCTTAGGGCCAGCTACACCATCTCAAGGAGAGGCATCAAAGTACAATTGTGATGGAACAAGAGATGGGTTGTGAGCTGCTCCATGACACAGTCTTCCACTCACATGCTGGTGGGTACTTCTATGGACACTGGTTGCATCCCAGACATGGCATTGTATTCTACACAACACTCCAAGGAGCACACAAACCCACTCATGCTTGGCGCATCTTAAGATTGAATTCAGCTTCATCAACACTAGGAACTAGTTCATCAGTCTGGACAAAGAGAATAAGGAAATCATTGTTGGTTATATTTGTTGCTTTGTTTCAGTCACAGAAGTGGCTGAGAGTACAACCTGGGTTGAGATGATTCTCTGCAAAAGGGTTGGCGCTCTGCCATGGTTCAAAGAACTACAGGCACACCCATAACTGCCATTTGATGGTTAGGAGTGGACAATAGCTCGACGTATCCACCTTTGCCCTAATCCACCTGACCAAGAGTACTCTTGAAAGGGCGCGGTGGTGGATTCATGACAACAATGTGGATGGCAGCAATGAGGATGACGAGGACACTGGTGGTGGTGGCAGTGATGACAAGGATGCAGTTAGGCAGTGGTGGTGGCAGTGGTGATGAGGATGACAAGGACGCAGGTGGTGACAAGGACAACAAGGACACAGGCAGGGGCAGTGGTGAGGATGTGGGATAGAGGTGAAGATATCATCACCACTGTAGTGTTAATGTAGTGAGAACTACCACTCAATAACATCCCACTACCTTCCCACTTGGGTCTTGATGGGTGCTTTCAATACCTACCCAGTGAGCTGTACAGCCAAAATAAACTGCACCATGTGGAAGGACACAGGACAGCTTTTTTTCTATCAGCATGGGAATGAGAACAAAACACAGAAAGAAGCACAAACAGCATCCAACAAGTTGTTGATGGAGCTCACTAACAAGCATTAGCAACACCAACAGCCGGCCAGACCAAAGCTGTCAGTTGTGTGTTGTCTTCACCCCAGCATCTCTGCAAGCCAGCAAAGGTTTGTTCTGCTCTCCCAAAGCCAACTTCCACATAAGCATGAGTTGTGTGGATAGCATGGTTTGTCTGCTCTTCGTCTTGGGTGAGTGCAGTCATGTGGTCGCCTGATTTCCTTTTTCCCATGGGCCACTTGATGGGGGTGATAGCACATGAGGTTGAAGGTCTTGCTGAGCTTTAAGTGTTGGTCACCAATGATGGTGGCTCCTGCAAGAGTTGACTCAACCCAGTCACTGTAGAGGTGCAGCCACTCACCATCCCAGACCTTGGGGGAGTACTTACCCTAGTGGGATAGCGGTTTTTTTCAGCACCTCCAGACTTATTTTCCGGCAGCATACCAACTCAGGCGTGAAAGAGAAGGGTGATAGCTTATGCAAGATTTTATATTTTATGTTCTGAAGAAGGAACAAGGAAAAAAAAGGAGAAAAAGAGGATTATGTACACACAAGAGGATTCAGGGACACGAAAGGGGATGGTCGGGGACACGAAGCCACACGGTCCACCATCACCAACAGCACGAGCCGCTGCTCTGCGGCGCGGCCGGGTCCTGCAGCTTGATGCCGGTCCCCGACCCGATGCCGATTCCGCCACCTCCGCCGCTGGCTTCACTGCACGTTCTCCACCACCCGTTCGTTTGGTGAGACCAGAAAGCAAAAGCCTGGCGGGCAATGAACACGTGAGCAACGACGTCGACGAGCCACGTACGCCTGTGATAGGATCTCCGAGACCAGGTTGACAAAGGCCGTCTCCACGTTGGACGAGTCCTTGGCCGAGGCTTCGATGAACTGCAGGCCGTTCTTCTCCGCAAATCGCTGAGAGAGAGAGAATGGGTGGGTTGGCGCAGGGCGACTGCGAGATGCAAGCGAGGACGGCCATCATGGGAGCTCCCTACCTGCGCGGTCTCGGTGGGCACAGTCTTCTTGGGCATATCGCACTTGTTGCCGACCAGGATGATGCTCGGCTTGTTGACCAGGCTCGACGACGACGAGCCGTAGCCGTGGTGGCGCGCAATGTCCTCCAGCCACGAGTTGATGTTGTCGAACGAGGCCTTGTTGGTCACGTCGTACACGAGCACGATGCCGTGCGCGCCTCTGTCGTTCACACGCGTGGGTAAGTGAGCACCACAGATGCTTAAAGAACGGACAGAGAGAGAGAGAGAGAGGAATGCGAGTAGTGTGTGTGTACCTGTAGAAGCTCGCTGTGATGTTTCGAAAGCGCTCTATAAAGTCGAGTAGAGAGGAGAAGAGAAGAGAACGAGGCAGGAGGCATCCAGAAAGAAGCACAGTCTGGTTAAAAGAGGAGGGGATGAGGGGAGGACATGTGTGGACTAGTGTACCCTGGCCAGCAGTGTCCTGTTTAGAGTAGGTAGTGGGTGAGATAAGCGCGACATAAGAGGAAGTCAAAAGGGAAAGAAGAAGAGGAACTGGCGCTGGTGGAGAGAAGGGAGCACGTACCCAAATCTGGAGCTTGATGTTCTTGCCATTGAGTCGCAGCTGTCTAAATTTCTGCAGAAGATGATCATTTATGCCCTTTGTGGTTAGGTAGCTTGCCCTGCAGAGCTGGAAGGAGACGGGACGTACGAAATCGACGCCTATGGTGGAGATGTAGACGTCGGAATAGTTGCCATCGGTGAAGCGAACAAGAAGAGACGACTTGCCACATCCGCTGTCTCCCACGATCACAATCTTGAAAAGATGGTCGCTGGTGATGACATGAAACGGATGTACGTCAGAATATTGAGACCACAGCACATGCTGCAGGCTTGCCAGCCTTGTAAGATCGCCTAACCGATCGAAAGGACATCCGTACTATTCCCTGTCCTTGGACGAAACAGCTAGGGCCATGATGATGCTGATGGGGATGAGAGATTGTTTAAAGAGGAGTTCGCAGGTGCCCTCGAGATGTGCTACGTGGTTCTCTCAGCCAGAAGCACTTGAATTTTATTTCTTCTTTCGATTTCATTTTTTTTATCTTGTGTCTTTCTTTCTCTTTTTCGCAGGCCACAGGCGCCGGTTCAAGTGTTGGCGGCGCCACACGTTGCAAGCTGAAGGGGACGCGAGACAGCATGGCAGCGTGAGTTCAGTGAAGTCAATTCTAGCTGGGGGGCTTGTGACCGTGGACGCCGCGCGCACAAGCGGAGCTACCACTCGTCTGGCACTCTTGCACCTGCGCATTTGGCGGCAAGCGCACATCGACGACTGCTAACGGACTGCTCGCGTTTGGGCTGGTGCTGTCGTTCCATTTCAATACATTCCAAAATCGAGCCCAATCCATCCCAATCTGGAGATTTGGTCGTGTGGAATCATTACACCACTTTGCGAACGTCACGCGCACCTACCTTCGCTCACGCATGATTCTGTTCGCTCATTGAAATTGCGATTGAGAGGAAAACCGACGCCGTCAATAGAGAAAACGGAGGGAAAGTCACATCACCAAACATGCTCCCTCTGAACGCGAGGCAGCGTTCAGCAACAACCTCTCCTTCTCCCTCTCCCTTTTCCTCTGCCCCCTCATCTCCAGCCTCCCGTGCCCGAGGGAAGACCACGGGTAGCGCCTCCAATTCTACTACTTCGGCCCTCATCCCAAGAGCTGCGATCTTCCTGTCCGAAGAGGTCGTAAGCGAGGATTGTCTAGGCGATGCATGGAAGGCGAGCGTGAAGGGCCTCCCTGACATCGTTGCCCAGAGATTGGCCATACACGATTCTCAAGAGGACGCGTTCTATGAGGAATTACAACAAAGCATCAGGTAACGCACGGCTCCATCTTCGTCTGTTTTCTCATTCTTGCCAACTTTGCTACTTGGTTACCACAAAATCCCTTCTACACGGATGCTCAACTCACGCCTGCCCTTGACACACGCCCCTACTTGTAGCGAGCTTGCCCATCCAGGGCTACTGCCAGTGGTGGGTGCCAGCAAGGAGCTCGTCAACGACGAAGACGGCACCATCGACTACCTCCTCGTGAGCAAGAAGTGCGTGCCCAACCGCTACCGTTCAATGGCACTCCTCTACTACTTTGATGGTGCCTGCTGACTCCCCCTGGGGGATCGCTCTCTGCTTGGCTCGGGCTGTACCACCAGGTGCGACGTAACGGCCGACCTCTTGCTGAAGCAGAAGAAGGAAGACCCGCCCTCGCTCGAGGCACGTATCGCGTGGGCCTTGAGCCTCGCCCAGGTTCGTCGACCCCCTCGCCCTCTCTTCACGCCCTCGACGGCGCACCTTGCTGACGCGTGCGACCTCTGACCCCTGTCCAGGCGCTGCACTTCCTCTACGGCAAGACCGAGGACTACTTTCACGGCCAGGTGAACCTGCGCCACGTCCAGGTACGCCCTCGTCGGCCTCGCCTCCTCTCTCTCTCTCTCTCTCTCAACACACACACACACACACACACACACACACACACACACACACACACAACACAACTCTGCCGTTTGTCTCTCGTCTCCCTCGTCTCCAGCTGGACTTGAAGACACAAGAGGCCTTCCTCTCGTGTTGGGCCTTCCGGTAACTTCTCCTCTTTATCTCCTTGTCCTGCGTTGATTGGCTCTCTGTGTCGCCTGCCCTCGTGTGGCTCACCCTGTGTGCGTCGTGTGTGTCGGGCTGTCCTCCGAGCAGGAGCTACCGATCCAACCGCAGGGGCCGACCGCCCACGCTTTCCGACTACTACTGGAAGGCTCCCGAGGTGCTGCTCAAGGAGAAGAGGCGAGGCTCGCTATCGAGTGCGTGTCGGCTGCGCTGCTCTCCATCCTCTGTATGCAGGCCGTGACGCGCGCTCTCGCTGACCCATTCCCTCCCCCCCCGCGCGCCCTCCTCTCTTGAGTGTAGAAGAGGAGGGAGACGACGACGACGACGAGGGCGCCATCGACCCGCAGGCAGCCGACGTCTACTCCTTTGGGGTCCTGCTCTGGGTTCGTCCTCCCCTCTCACCCGCGTGCGTGTGGGCAGTCACGCAGTCTGCGCTCACCCCCCCCCCCACTCTCCTCCTACACCGAAACCCGCAGGAGCTGTGCTCGTTGAAGCAGGCGTTCACCGACTACAAGTCGTTGGGCACCTTGATCGAGGGGGTGAGCGTGCGACGGCATCGGCCAACGATCTTCGAGGAGTGGCCGGAGAGCCTGGGCAGCCTCGCGCAGAGTACGCCTTTCGTGCGCGCGCGCGCGCAAGACAGGAGCGTCGACGCTCACCGAGCGTGAACTCGAACGCGCAGGCTGTTGGGATAGCGACGTGGCGGTGCGGCCCAAGTTCTCCGAGGTGGCGGGTCGGCTGCAGGACACCCTCCTGGAGACGAGCATCTCCGACCCGCTGGCCCGTGAGTTCTGGAGCAACTGCTTCTCCGGCAAGGTGCGCCGCCCTCTGCCGCTCCCTCTGCCGCCACGTCGATCGCTCGCTCGCCCGCCTCCCTCCTCACGCCCGACATGATGCGTGAATGATCGGCCCAAACGCAGAACGAGGTCGAGCTGGGCGTGTTCCAGCAGGCCTTCTACGAGTTCCTGGGTCTGCCCGAGCCCAACAAGAAGAATGACGTCAAGAGCAGTTGCCTGCTGGCGATCCTCCAGGAACTACGTACGAAAAATATCAATTAACTTATAAATATTTATTATAATATGATTTTGTAATACAATTTTTGTGTATATTTGACAAAAAAATCTGACGCTCTTCTCCTTTGGCAGACGAGCACAACAGGGAAGTGGTGACCATCAAGACCTTCTCTGACATGACCCACTGGTTCGGTCCTTTAGAGAAAGGATGGAGAGTCATCGATCGGGTACTCGCTCGCTCATGCTTCAGGCCGCATTCAGGTTTATTTGTTTATTTATTTGTTTATTTGTTGTTTTTTTTTTTTCCTACATCTTATTATATTTGTTTGACCAGATCAACGAGCTGTGCGCCAAGCCGTGGTTCTTTGGTCGAATCTCGGGCAAGGACGCCGAAGAGGCCGTGTGCAGGGCCGAGAAGGGCGCCTTCCTCTTTCGGTAAGCCCACGACGCGTCTCGCCCCGTGTCTCCCGTGCTCGATGTCTCCCCCCCCCCTCTCTCTCTGGCATCTCGAAACAAACAACGAAACGAATTATTAAATCGAAACGAAATGCAGCTTCAGCACGTCCAAGCCGGGCTCGTACGCCATCACGGTCCACAGTCGCCGCGGAGGCGCCAAACACTTCCGCGTCTACCACGAGCCCGGCCTCAACTATCTGTACCTGTCCTCTCCCTCTCTCCCTCTTTCTCTCTCCTGTCCTTCCGATGGCAGCGACTGACAGTCGCGTGGAACGATGAAGGATCGGCAAGACGGAGTGCAAGTCGTTGGACGAGATCATCTTCAAGTTCAAGGCGGACCTCAACCTCCTCGGGCCCTGCCCCGGCTCGCCCTTCCTTGAGCTGTTCAAACAGGTGCCCCCCCTCCCCCAAATCCCCACAGGCCAGCCACCGCCACCGGGATGACGCTCACGCCGCGGGGTGGGGCGTCATCAGGACAACTTCCTCAAGAACAGGTACGATTCGTGGGAGACGGAGGACGACGACCAAGAAGGCGATATCTGGTAGGGCGCAAGGAGAAGTAAGCAAGAAGAAAAGGGATGACGAGACAAGAAGGCGCGAGGCGTGTACGGCAGTAAAGGTAGCAGCGATTTGGTGGGATCACCTCGCCCCACCCGTGTTTTCGTTGGCAAACCCATTTTTGAAATGATTTGGCAAACATTTTTGGATTTCGGCGAAGAGGCAGTGGCAACCAATGGGATAAACTGATCCACATCGCTATTTAGAAGAAATTTCGAGGTGGTCACCAGTTCCGCGTCGACATGTCGACGCATGGCTCTTGCTGTGGCCGGCTGAGCTTGGTTGGTCGAGAGGGTTGGGCGAGGCGAAACAAAGTCGCAAGATCTCGATTTACACTCGGCGGCTGCAGCAGTACTAGATCCATCCATCAATCGATTGCGGTGGGCGATTTTCGCATGCACAACAGCTGGTGAGGAAGAAAGCCGACCTACTCGACAGCGCGTTTGGGAGATTGAAGCACAATTTTCCTTCGCGATTGCCCCAATTCGAAGGATTCTAGCAATCGGGTCGGGCATTGGAGAAGGAAAGAACCAACTGCGCAGATACGTGGCCAAAAGACACGTGATCTACCAGTCTACCAGCTTGGCTGGCAGCAACGAGCAATACCCCCACGAGCGATCTATCAATTTCCATCGATTCGCTATCCGGCAAGCTACCACTAGATACCACATCAAACAGGCTACATTTTACAACGCGTGCAATGTCTTTACAAGGGTACGCACAACTTTTTGTGCATCAAAATCTCCCAGCACATCTCCATCACTATCTCTCCATTTACGTAGTGCTTCTATAACGACGCCCATTGTAGATTAGGGATGACAAATTCTCTATGTTGCGTTATTATTCATCGATTTTATATCCTTGCATTCGCCCACCCTTAATTCCCAATTCTGGTTCTCATTTCTGCAATCCATGGATTGCGAAATTGCAACGTAAACTAATGTTCGTTGTGCTCTATTCCACAGCGGCAAGGGAGGTCTGCTTGATGCTCTCGCTGAGTCGGACGAGCTGTACCAGCGATTGCTTGGCCTCAAGCAGAAGTACGCACAAGCAGAGCAAGAGCTTGGGGTACTGCGATTCTTTTTTCTTCTTATCTCTCAGAGTAATTTACAGTTAATTCCACATTCATTACTTCCTTTACAGCCCCATTCTGCATCTCTTCGAACAAGAGGCGAGTTGCCATTCGCTTTCAACAACATCGCAGGCGTCGAGGCAGCTGCTGGAGCGGGCCTCGCTGAATTGGGCGAAGGCAAATCCAAGGATCAATCGAAATTGAAAGCACGAAGGAACGTGCGAATGAGGAGCCGAAGCGATAGTGCCTGCATGTTCATCAATGGCGCTCAGCTGCAAGGTATCTATCCTTACCAATTTCTTTCGCCTTAGATTTGTTTCCTCACATTCGATCCACAATTCTACTCAGCTTTGATGAAGAAAGTGATTTCGCAAATCGGCTCCTGCCACGTCGATACCATCCTCGAGTACTTAAGACGGGTAAGTCGACCTCCTCAGTTGTTTTCGAGATCTCTCCTCCCGAGTGATCCCTCACTCCCTCTACTCGCAGCACTGGGACTTGGTTCGTGGCGGGGACATGATCCCGTACAACGTGAACGAGTGCCGCAAGCACGTGATGCAGCAGCTGCGAAACAACACCACCATCTTTGCAGTACGCCTTCCGCCTCTCCGCCTCTCTCCTCTGCTACTCCTTACCCGCCTTCGATTCGTGTAGAAGGACACCGAGAACGAGGGATGCTGGACTCTGAGCAGGGACGAGGAGACCGATAGCTCAGAGATCAAGTACTACGAGCCCCAGATCGGTACCGCGCTCGCTCACCTCTCAGTGGTCTCTCGATGCGTGTCTGTGTCTGTGTCTGCCTCTGTGTGTTTGTTTGTGACATGTCCTGGCATTGGCTCACAACTCGCCGGTTGCCGGTCTAGACTGCATCATGCGGGCGATGGAGGAAAGCGAAAGCGGACAGTACAGTTTGGATTATATCGCCGCCTATGTAATTAAGGTAAAAGCGACCACGGCCACGACCGTGCCCTCAACACACGTGTGCTCATTACACTCCCCCCACCCGACCCACAGAATTGGGCCCGCCGCTACCCGTTGTCTGACCCCGAGATAAAGGACAGCGTCAAGCTGACCCTGATGACCAACCCCCGATTTCATGTGCGCATCCTTGTCCCCGCCCCTCTCCTCCCTGTCATCCAGCTCACCTGCTCCCCCTCCCTTCCCTCTCCCCATCTCAGTATGACACTGCCCTGCCCGGAGGGCTCGTCTATCTGCGATCCAAGAAGGTGTGCCCCCCCCTTTCCAATTCGAGGACCGCTCGGCACAAACGGAGCTGACCGTTCTCTCCCTCCTCTCTTGGCTGGCGTTCGGTCCACGTCGCGTGCAGCAAAACCAGGCGTGGGCTGCCGGCACGAAGAAGCAGCTCGCCGAGGAGCAGGAGGGCGAGGAGCATCCCGCCGTCGTGTCCGTCAAGAAGGAGGAGCCCGCGGGCCAGAGCACGGCCATGCTGCCACCGGCGGCCGTGACCGCCACTTCCACCACCACTACCACCGCCAGCACGCTGATGGCACCCCCGCCGGCGCCGTCTTCGCCCACGGCCTCTGGCGCCGTCTCGCCCTCGTCCAGCGCGTCGCCGACCGCCGCCGCCTCTGCGTCGACCTTCATATTCAACAGCGCGACCGCCGAGGCCAAGGTCGCCATCGTGGTGACCGACGCGTCGACGAGCTCCTCCGAGCCCAACGGCAAGAGGTACGCCCATCGACGCACAGCCGCCACCCGCGCCGCTCGCGCGTCTCTAACGTTGTGCCCGCGGCGCCTCTCGCAGCCGGAAGCGCAGCCGCATGATGACTCCGCCGGCAGGCTATGCCTGTCCGTGCGGGGCGACCTCTGCCGGCAAGGGCGCGGCGTGTAAATGGAGGAAGGGTAAGCCGCACGGACACGAGTTAAAATAATTAATCATTAATAATTTATATTTTATTTTATTTTTGGGTAAGCTGACCGAGTGGTGTGCGCTGCTGGACAGGTCCCGAGGGTGAATTTTTGTGTAATTCGTGTGGACTCCAAGTGGCCAAGAAGGCCAAGGGGGACAAGAGGCGGAGGGACGGCAAGCACACGTCGCCTAACCGACTGACCACGAAGAAGGACGGGAAGGTGAAGAAGGAGCAGCGGGAGAAGGGCAGCCACGAAGAGGACGACGTCGCCGAAGAGGAGGAGGAGGACGATGAAGACGACGATGACGACGACGACGAAGACAGCCCCTGGATCTGCTGCGACAGCTGTGGCCAGTGGCTGTTGGCCAAGGGTATGGCCGCCGCGCGCGCGACACCACCCCCGCAGTCTCGGCGGCCACTAACGCATTCTTTGCGTGCTTTGCCTTCTTAAAGATGACAACATCGACGACGTGTCGATCTACGACGACTCGAATCCCAACCACCTGGACTACTTCTGCCCGCAGTGCCGGGAGGTGGCCTCCGCCGAAGGCCAGGCCGTCGAATGTAAAGAGGAGGAGGCGCAGAGCGGCAAGGAGACCGAGAGCACGCCGAGCCGGGAGGAGGAGCGGTGGAGCTTTGGCGAGGACAACGAGGGCGAGGAGAGCGGGATGACCTCCAGCGAGACCACGCCCCACCTGGGCGCCCCCAACGGGTCCTCGGCCAGCTCGCGCAAGCGCGGCAGGACCGGTGCGCCGCCCTCCCCCCCGTCTGTCGCATTTGTTGTCGACAGCTTGCTGACGTCATGTGTGTGTGTGCAGCGTCCCTGTACTCGGAGGTGGACGCGGTGAAGCGGAAGGTGCGCCCGCGCACGCGGAGCCAGCAGAACCCGATCTCGGCCGACATCATGGGCGAGACGGTCTCGATCGGCGGCGAGGGCAAGCTCGAGGCGGCCGAGCACAAGATCCGGCTCGAGTGGGAGCGAACGGTGTCACACCAGGAGGGCGAAGAGGTGCGCGGCTTCCCCTCCCCCCCCCGTGTGTGTGCGTCGTGGTTGTTTCTAAACTGTGCGTCAATCGATTCGATCTCGTCAGGTCGATCCCGAGGTGTCAGAGCTGGAGGAGCGGTTCTGGAACGATATCCAAAAGTACAAGTCGCTTCTCATGCAGACCAGGGACTCTCTGTGGAGGTACAGCGCTCGCCACACGCACATGACACACGACGCGCGCACACGCACACACACGTGCAAGATGTGTGTATATTTTTGTTGGAATTTGCTCATGTTGTTGATGTTTGTTGTGTGTGTGGTGCGCAACACAGCAAAAACCTGGTGGACTATAAGAAGAAGAAAGAGAAGCTGAAGAGGGAGAGGGAGAAGCTCGACGCCAAGGCCGAGAGCGATCTCATGAGGCAGTTCATGGAGTACTTCAAGAAGAAGAAGAGGAAGCTCGTCGACGAGCGGGAGTCACTCATCTCGCAGCGCACCCAAACCCCGTCGTGATGCGGATCGGCCTCCCCCCACCATAGATTCTACTCGCACTCCTTTTTGCATCTCTCTCTCTCTCTCTCTCTGCCCCTGCCTGGACATACATGTACACTCGCCTTAACGTTGCTGCCCTTGGCAGCTCTCCTCTCTTCTTGGTTTCCTTCCTTGTAGCTAAACAAACATAAACAGAGCACCATGATTTACACAACCAAAAGAACATTCTCTGCATTCCGGTCTTTGGAATTTCGCGTTTACCCAATAATGGTGGCCAACGTGGCAGCCAATGCGAGGCGAGATGAGGTGCGGACTTGGCAATTTCACGAGGGGCAGACTGTGGGTGGGTGTTGACCCAGACGCCTCAGCCAGGACACTCACCCAATCTATTTGCCTGTTGGCTTCTTGTGTAAAACCTTCACGACGCGACCATCTCTTCTTTTTGATTGAAACAAATGGTACGCGCTGCCCCCATCAAAAGCTTCAATGGCAAAGAGGAGCTACTTGAGGGCGGAAGTTGGTCTTCCAAATCATGCGCATTCAATCACTGCGCTGATCTTGTGCGAATTTGTGCCGATCCTCGCCCACCGCACACGACTACAAATTGAGCGCACATTTTTCCTACTTTGTCTCCATTAGCCATCCACTCAACATCATTCTCGCGTTACCTCAGCGACAGTGTATAGTCATTTGTTGTGATTTGACATTTTTCACTCACCCCCTCATTCTCTTCACTGCAATGTAGGCGACCAGCACTCTTGCCCCCTACCTGAACTGCATCAGGCAGACCCTCACGGCAGCCATGTGTCTTGAGAACTTCGCCTCTCAGGTGGTCGAGAGGCACAACAAGCCTGAGGTCGAGGCCAGGTACGCTTAGCACCACTGCTGCGTCAACGCACCCGCAGAAACCATTCGTTCATGTTTACCTTGTCTCTTGGCACCTCTCTAATTCGATGTTAAATGTGAAAATGCACAGGGCCAACAAGGAGCTGCTGCTCAACCCTGTAGTCATTAGCCGTAACAAGAACGAGAAGGTCCTCATCGAGGGTTCGATCAACTCCATCAGGTACAGACCCCCCCCTCGCATTAATGCGCTCGCGTCAAAATCACGCTACGCGCTGCGCCATCTGTGGAAACAAAAAGAAAATAAGAGAAATAGAACAACGCTGTGGCGTGGGCGAAGGCTCGTGTTGTGCCTTTCTCACTAGCCTTTGCCTTGTGTTGTTGCGTTACTGTGCAGAATTTCCATCTGCATCAAGCAGGCTGATGAGCTGGAGACCATCCTCTGCAAGAAGTTCATGCGCTTCTTGGCTCAGCGTGCTGAGAACTTCGTCGTCCTCAGGAGGAAGCCCATCAAGGGTTACGATATCTCCTTCCTGATCACCAACTTCCACACCGAGTCCATGTTCAAGCACAAGATCGTGGACTTCATCATCCAGTTCATGCAGGTGCGCGTCTCTTCTTGAAGCCATCTTCTTGCTCATTTCTTCTTCTCTTCGACAATCATGTCATATTTTGTCAACATGCTAACCCTCTACTTGGTTCTTCGACTCGTGTAGGACATCGACAAGGAGATCAGCGAGATGAAGCTCGGCGTGAACGCTCGCGCCCGTATCGTCGCCCAGTCCTACCTCAAGGAATTCATGTAAACACCTCGCGATGCGCGCAAGCGTGCTCACCACGCACGCGAGCAAGCAAAGCACACATCAACCATCAAAAAGCCAACAAGTTCCTTTTGGGTGTAACCCCAGTGTGTGCTTCGTTGGGTGTTTGGTGGCGGTGGGGGTGATGTTACTGTAGCTGTTGTTCTATTTAAATAATTTGTTCTCCTCTTCTCCTGGGCTGCCACCCGAAAGGCTTCATCTTAGCAGCGGCCAGGGCGTCCTGCAAGGGAGAAGGAGGAGCAGGACAACCAAATAAATGAAAATGAAATAAATTACATAAAACACAAAATAAACACAGATAATAAACAGCCAGAGCACAATGACGGATAGCCTCGTCGGTCCCTTCTTTATGGTACTCGTAAAGAACTACATCTAAGGGACACTCTTTGGTTCGATCCTTACGATTTATGCCTCGATAACAGGCTGCCGCGCAAGCGGTGATGGCCGAGGCGGCAACAGCGCCCTTTGACCGTGTCAAGAACCTGCACCAGCTCCACACCGAGCTACACCGCCTGGGTCGCCTCCCACCGCCCGCCCCCACCGGTACTACCCCCCCCCCCTTCTACGCGAAAAGTGTCTTCACCGCTCACCTACCCCCCCCCCCGTGTGTGCGGCCAGGCGTGCTCAGCGGCTACCCTCTCGAGTCCACAGTGGGCCGCGTCATCGACGCCGAGGGCGTGAGTGGGCTGTGGCGCGGCTTCCTGCCCGAGATCGTGGCCTACTTCCCCACGCAGTCGCTCAGCTTCGGTCTCCGGGACTACTTCCGCGCCCAGCTCTTTCCCTCGCTCTGGGCGGGCGCCGCGAGCGTGGACGCGACCGAATCCCAGCCGCCGACGACCACCGACGCCGGGCGCGTGGCCCTCTGGTTCGCCACCCGCGTCGCCGCCGGCGCGCTGGCCGGCGCCGCCACCCTCCTGGTCGTCTACCCGTTGCACTTTGCCAGCGTGCAGCTCATGGCCGACGTCGGCCGGCGTGGCATCGGCGGTGCGTGTGTGTTGTGTGTGTTTGTGTGTGTGTGTGTGTGTGTGTGTGTGTGTGTGTGTGTGTGTGTGTGTGTGTGTGCGTGTGCTGCTCACTCACCACCAAACGACAACCGATCGCAGGGGAGGTGGAGTACCGGTTCGCGGGCACGTGGGACGTGTGGCGACAGGCGGTGGCCAGCAGCGGCTTCGGCGGGCTCTACCACGGGCTCGGGGTGAGCCTGGCGGGCGTGCTGGTCTTCCGCGGGCTCTACTTTGGGGCCTACGACCTCGCCCTCTACCTCCTGCCCGCGAAGCTCAAGCGCAACGACCTGGTCTGCTTCCTCACGGCGGTCGGCGTTACGATCGGGTCGGCCTTGGTGGCCTATCCGCTCGACACCATTCGGTAAGCGCGCACGAATGCACACATGGACGCGCAGTCGCTCAATGTGTGTGTGTGTGTGTGTGTGTGTTTCACAGGAGGCGAGTGATGGTGGCGGCGCTCACGCCGCAGGCCTACGGCGGCGCGCTGGAGTGCGCGCGGGAGATCTGGCGAACGGAGGGCCTACCGGGCTTCTTTGCGGGCGCCCTCGCCAACGTGCTCGTGTGCAGCGTCTCCTCGTTCCTCCTCCTCGCCTTCGACCAACTCCTCCCGGCCATGTAGAACACAATACTTTTAAATCAATATTGTCGCTATCTTTTTGTATTTTAATCTTTTATTAATTTATTATTAAACATCACGTTACAAGAACGCAATCTCCAGTATGAGCTGGTGGGTCAGCAGTGGGGTTATTGGGTGTGCGCTCTGCGGAGCCACAACTGTGCAGCCTGGCGGCACTTTCGCTAGTATCTCCGCGCCCTACATCACCCAAACAAAGAAAGTGGGTGTTCAAGCGCCCCACTCCGAGCCCACCCCTACCACTTTCGCCCATTTCGCCGCTTCCCCGTCTTCTATTTCACTCGACGCCTTCAAAAGCGACACCACTTACCTCGTCCTCTCCTGCACCTTCTTTCAACCGGACTTATTGCTACCTGCTCACTCTCTACAATCGCCACACACATCCATCAGCCATGTTCTTCAGAAAGAAGAAGAAGTCGTACGGCCACACTGGCCAGGTCTCTTCCAACTACGTGCCCAAGTACGCGCTCCTTTGCACCTTTTCTTCCTCCTGCCCTGTTGTTCACACCTCTCTTGTACAACAAAATGACACACAGCTACATGCAACCAATGCCTGGCCCTCAGACGACTCCGAGCTGGGGAGCCACACCCGCTCCTCCTCCCTTGAGCCACTACGGGGGCGCTGGCTTCCAGCCGCCTGCCCACGACTCCGCCCCTCACGTCCCGCCCGCTCTCCCCTCTCGACCAGCGCCTGCCCCAGGGTACGCGCACGATGGAGGCTGCCCGCCCACGCTGGGCTCGAGCCACTCCGCTGTGAGCTACCACTCCGCGCAGCATCACCACAATCTGCCTCCCTCGCCGCCACCACTGGGCTCGAGCCAATCAGCGGTAGGCTACCACTCTGGCTATCACGCATCAGCCTATCCCTACCAGCAACCGGCCTGAGCGCCTTGTCTTCGTTGTACATACGGCACTCTAAGATATTATATTTATTTATTTATTTATTTCAATACCGCGCCTTTTGGGAATTTCCATCATGAAGCACCATCGCCCACTGGCGCAATCAGTGATCACAATGACTGTATCACGCCAGTCTTTTCTGGGTGCATCTTGCATAAGTTATCAGCCTTCACTTTCACGGCTGTGTTGGTAGGTTATGGTATGTTATCCAGCTTTCCTATTGTTGCCAGCATCACTGCTTTGGGATTTGTGTGGCCCGCCACCTCGGGAATGACATTCTCGTTCATTCTTTACGTTTCCGGTGGATGGATCCATTCAACGTGGGAGAAAAGGTAAACCAGTTGCCAGTTTTTCCTGTTCCTGGTACGATTTCGTCCGCCAAGTTGTGCAAAATCTCTCCCCAGCGTCATCCTCCTTTGTGCTTCTACACCTACACCGTACACTCACCGCCTCTCTATATCCACCATGTTCAAGAAGAAAAGGTCGTACGGCACTGGGCAGGTCTCCTCCAACTACGTGCCCAAGTACGTCTTCAGCCCTACAATCCTTCTATGCATACACGCTCACATAACTCTTCCACACAGCTACATGCAACCAGTGTCAGCTCCTCCAGCAACGCCAGGCTGGGGTCCCGCCCCTTCTCCGCCCTTGAGTCACTACGGGGGCACCGGCCTCCAGCCGCCTGCACACAATTCCGGCCCTTATGATCCGAGAGCTGCGCCACCCCTGCCTTCGCGACCAGCGCCCCTCCTCCCCTCCAGACCAGTGCCCGCCGCTCCACACGGCTTCGGCTGCCCGCCCAGGCCTGCGTCGAGCCACTCGGCCGCTGTGTGCTATCCGCCTCCTTCCCACAGTGCCGGGCCTGCTCATCGCCCTCAGCAGCCCCCGCATCTTTACCCCTCGCCGTCGGCGCCAAGCCCGAGCCAAGCCGGTTACCACACGGCCGGCCCTGTCTGGCCCTACCAGCAAACCGTCTGACGGAGCTGCTGGGCGTTGTACATACACTATGGCTTGAAGGAATGGTTTCGAAGAGCGCTAGGTGATTGAAGGAAGGCTATTGAAAGTCAACACCTTCGCTGGCGCACGGACGTTAGGATCCGCGTCCGCGCGGCGTAGAGAAGAGGGACGAACGTCGCCTTGGCTCGCCACACGATAAACCCACAACAGGCCAGCGAAGCCAAAACGCAGAGCTCGGTGCTCCAACCCCACTCCGAGAGTGCGCTGTTTGGTGTTAACCAAGGTTGTGAGGGTCCAGGCGCCAACGCGCAAAGGGTTTGGTGCGTACGGGCGAGGGAGGAGCGACACAGGTAGTTGACACGTTGCATCCAGGCAAGGCTGCAAGTACCACTGTGACTGGTACAACCAAGCTGTTTATAAAGAGGCATATGAGCGCACTGCAGCACGGAGAGGAGAGGCCTCCTTACCGTATTTCCGGTCGGGGAAAAGTGCAAGCATGGCCTTCCCGCAATCGGTGTCGAAGCTCCACGTGCTGGGGTGGTGTTGGTGAACTACAAACACCACCTTGAGGGAGGGCGGGGACATTGGAAGGAGATCAGAAGGGGCAACTCTGGTGGCTCACCGTCAGTCTCTCAGGAGTTTGGCCGTGCCTCTGTTGCATCAATGAAGCTAATGTTGTGCTTGATCGAGTAGTCCAGAATCCACGTGTCCCACAACGGTTGGCCCACTAGGAAGCGCGGCTGTCAAGGGCGCCAGTGTGCATGAAGAAGAGCGATTGTAGTCAGCGTTGCGATTGAGGCAACATCATGCGTGGCGCTCCAAACCATGGGCAGCTTCAGGTGCCTCGGGTAGAGGAAGTAGTCCATGTAGCTGCTCTTTTCTAGTGAACCTGTTCAGACCAGCCTGTGATCAGGCGAGAGCAGACACTAGCGAGGCGTGGAGCGACGAGTAAGCACCTTCGCTGGTGGCGAGGGCACGCAGGTGGTTAACCCAATCAGGCGACCCCCCGAGCATCGCCAGCCAGGCGTCGTCGGACAGGTCTTGCTGTCGGCGCCAGTTCCACCGCCTGCCGCTCATGACGAATGTGGGGAGGGTTTGAGAAGCATTGTGCTGCGCTGGTCCCAGTCGCTGCACGGACCGCTCCAAGGCCTCGACGTCGATCTCTGGTTTTGGCTCTAAAAAGTGCCCGTAATCGGGGAGATCAGGGGTCTGATAGGCCCTGCCCTGGGCCAGGTTGGCCAGTGTATGCTGCAGCGCAGACACCACCTCCTGAGTGATGATCATGTCGGCGTTTGCGAACAGCAAGTAGTCGCCTTTGGCCTGCCGGCGCGCGGTCTCGAAGAGCGTGTCGATGTGGGGCTTGCCCCACTCCTCGCTCCTGTCCCGCAGGAAGAGCACACGACATCCGAACTCTCGTGCAAGCTTCAACGTGGCGTCGTCGCCCACATCGGCTGAACGTGGTAGAGCCACCCTCCGTCAGCACTTACGCTCTGCGAAAGAGGGAGGGGGCAGTGCGACGAACCAAACACCAGTATCTCTGGTTGTGGGCGGAGCAGGGTGAAGCTCTTGAGACATGCCCGCTGGACCACGGTGGGGTTGTGCATTGTGGTGAAGACAGTCATCCAGGGCAAGGCAGCCTCGTCTTCAGCCGAGGCGTCGACACGGGTGGGGATGTGTAGTATCAGCAAGATGATGAAGGGAAGGAAACATGACAAGGCACCAAGGCTATCGTGCGAGTAACTCTTGATATCGGTCAGAAAACTTCTGAGACCTTGGTGCCCACGCCGCGTCATCTACCGAGATAACACGAAAAGTTCAATTATATCAAGATAAATTGCAAAAAGAAATGAGAGAAACTGGGTTATCCTTCTCGGGTATGCAAGGCTTAAAAAGGACATCCTGCAACTTTCTCGGTTAAGAGATTGCCGATTTTCTTATTGGCTCGAGCTTTTGGGAAATCTTGGTGAATTGGGCGCGCATGATCAGAACATGTACGGGAGCATTCCACGACAGAAGTTGCAAGCCCAACGCACCAACAGCGCATCATGGTTCCCTCCGAAGGAGGGCAACCCAGTAAGGGAAAGAAGGCGCCGTCGTGCTACCTCTGTCGGGCCTCCCACATTGCCTGCGGACCGTACAACTCCGCCCACCAACAATAGACGTTTAATGATGCCCATGTACTACCTTTGGTTGCTCCGTAGTGACACACAATATACATCACAACACACGCGACTCCAGGGAGCGGCCGTGCGGACAGTGCTTGAGGAAGGGCAGGCCCGACCTATGCTGCGACCCACCACCGCGCAAGAAGGGCCGCCCAGCCCGCAACGATCCGCGCCACCGCTCCAAGCACCTCCCCCACAGTTCGGAGTCAGGCAAGCGAACCGATCAGGACGACCTGACACTGCTTCTGGTCGAAGAGGTGGTGCGACTTCGGCGAGAGCTCGACGCGACCCGCCTCGAGCTCCAACTGGCCCGCGAGGTCGAGTGCGACTGCCGCGCCACGAAGAGGCCACGCTCGAGCGAGATGCCTCCACCGCCTCCACCGTCGCTCCTGGCCTCGTCGCCCTTCTTGATGAGCGTGGGCGGCATGGACGCGATGGAGGAGGACTGCGACAGAGGCCTGAGGGAGGCGCGGGCGGCGATGTCGTTCCTGCAGTTCTACCGGTTTGGGCCCGAGAGGCCCTTCCTGCTCAGCAACCTGCGCGAGTGCGTGCCTCCCTGTGGCTCACGTCGTCACCGACTCACATCATCTGCTCACCTCGTCTCTCCTGGCCTCGCCACCAGTAAGCCGGTCCTGGGGGCAGAGCGCAAGGGCGACTGGTTCATCTTCGCCTACATCAACGAGCCCTTGGCCAACCTGCTTCAGCTCACCCCGGTAAGCTCTCCTCGCTAACTCGTCTACGACATGGCTGACGTGGGGGCATTGCCTAATCGGGGCGTAGAGAGACTTGGGCCAAACCATAACGATGAGCGCGTGCATGCCCGTACAAAGGGCCGCCCTGGAGAAGAAACAGTACGCCCAACTCCCCCCCTCCCCTTCCCAATCACCACGCTCGAGGCCACATGTTTCCAACCGCGACACCGTGTCCGTGTTTGTGTGCCAATTTGCGCTACGCAGTGATCCGTGGTCGGTGAGCGACATCATGGCGGTCTCCCGCCTGTTGTGCGGCAGGGATGGCCGCATGTGGCGAGTGGCCGCCAACATGCAAGTCTTTTTTGATGAGCGAGGCCAGGCACGTGATCTTCCACCCACCCACGTTAGCTGTACTTCAGCTTGGTCTGCCTCGCCTAACCGAAGCGTTGTCGGTCCTCCTCCGTCGCAACGAATAATCTGCAGTGCAAGCACACGCTGGTGGTCATCCATCACTGGGAGCCCGGGCAGCTACAACCAGGCGAGGTCTTCCGCATGCCATTGTGCGACTCGGAATCGCTCGACCACTCGCCACCATGCCAGCTCAAGCACCAGCAGCCAGCGGCCCACATGAACCACTTTCCCGAGCAGAAGCCCGACAATATCCAGGCCCAGCAGCAACCGCCACTGTATCCTCATCAGCATTATCAACAGAAGCAGCTTCATACGCTGATCCAGAGTGTCGAAGAGGACGGCCATTTGGACCACGAGACCATCTACTCGCTTCTTGGCTTCTCTTTGGACGAGCCAGCGTGCGATGGGCCGCCGCAGGTCCCAGGCTTCACCCCTCCTCCTCCATGACGAGCTCGTCTCCCCACTCGCTCTCTGCTGTGAAGGAAAGAACGAAAAGCTGTGTTATTGGTCTTTGGCAGTGCTTTTGTTAGCGTATCTGTGATCATTTGCCCTGTTGGGCAGTGGGTCAGGACATGTCTTGGCAGCACACCTTCTTAGAGATCGGTGACCTTGAGGTTGTTGTGCTTGGTTGTACAAAATTTGGAACATGAGTTTATGAGAGAGGCTGATGTACATGTTGCCTGGGCCTATGCCAACATGGTGATTCTGTGACAAATGCCTGTCAACAAGCTCTCTCTTCATCAGCTCCTGCCTGTGCTCAGATTCTCACTCAGCAATCCCATGAAGCAAACCCTGACCCAAGCACTTTTGCAAGCATGACGCCATGTAATTCCTGGTTCTGTGGTGGCTGCAAAGGGAGAAATGGACCCAATGGGAAAACCATGAGCAATGAAACCATGAGCTGGCTCATGGACTTTAACAACAACAACAACAACAACAAGGAAGCATGAGGGCATTGAAGTTAGATGGTCTTAATTCCATGGTTAATGATATCAAGCAGGGGCATATGTAAGCAATGCTGCATAACCAGGAAATTTTTTGGCCAGGATACACTGTGTATATAAAATAAATCTTTATTGATGTGATGGGCGAAAATTGTGGCTAATTTCTTGGAAGTCATGGTACTTGAGACACTGAGGAAGGAGAACATGAGCTCAGTTGGATTGACCTCTGGAGAGGTGACATACATAAAGCTTGGACCAGGAGAGGTGGATGAAAATACAATAGGAGGCTCAAATGCCCCCTCCCTCCTGCTCATTTGGATGTTCATAGATCAAGCACTGGATCTGTAGCTTGAGATGATGGTGCAGTAGATGCGACTCAGTGAGCCAGTCCAAAAGCTCTGCGCTGCAGCTTGTACTCTCTCAGAAGCGAGCTTAATGCAAATTGCAGCTACACAGTTATTGACAGGGTAGAGAGAGGGGTTCTCTACGAGTTATGGTTATATCAATGTGCCGCTACCACATAACCAGGAACATATGAGTTGAAATACAACCCTGATCAAGAAGGGCGAGGGTGGTGTTGGTGGGGGCGACCATGGCGACGGGGGATCCAAGAGCTCGAGGGTGATGCTGTGGGCGTAGTTGTGTATGAGACTGAGCTTGTTGGAGAAGGAGAGGGAGAGAGCGAGCTGGTAGACGAGGGTGAGCTCGTTGTTGAGGGTGAGCTGGTCGGTGAGGGAGAAAGCGAGGGCGAGGGACTGCTGGTTGGCGAAGGAGAGGGAGAGACCGAGCTGGTTGATGAGGGCGAGCTGGTTGATGAGGGCGAACTAGTCGACGAGGGAGGGGGCGAGGGGGTGCTTGTTGACGAAGGAGAAGGGGAGAGTGAGCTGGTCGAAGAGGGCGAGCTGCTCGATGAGGGCGAGGGCGAGGATGAACTGGTTGCTGAGGGCGAACTAGTCGAAGAGGGCGAGCTGCTCGATGAGGGCGAGGGTGAGGATGAACTAGTCGCTGAGGGCGAGCTGGTCGACGAAGGCGAGGGTGAGGGCGAGAATGAACTAGTCGCTGAGGGTGAACTGGTCGTTGAGGGCGAACTGGTCGACGAGGACGAGGGCGAGGGAGAGGATGAACTGGTTGTTGAGGGCGAACTGGTCGACGAGGGCGAGCTGGTCGACGAGGGTGAGGGTGAGGGCGAGGATGAACTAGTTGCTGAGGGCGAGCTGCTCGATGAGGGCGAGGGCGAGGCCGAACTAGTCGCTGAGGGTGAGGGTGAGGGCGAGGATGAACTGGTCATTGAGGGCGAACTGGTCGACGAGGGCGATGACGAAGGTGTGCTGGTTGACGAGGGAGAGGGAGGGGATGAGCTGGTCGCCGAGGGCGAGGGCGAAGGCGAGCGGGTCGGTGAGGGTGAGCTGGTAGGTGAATTGGCCGGTGTGGTCGAGCTTGTTGGCGACGCAGTGCCTAGGCCAGCTTTTGTAGTAGTAACGCAGACCAAAAGGATGAACAGACAACAGAGGTGAATATTCATCTTGTCGAACGCCTGGCAGACCAGGCAGACCAGCAAGGTCGGACCTTTGACTTTATACCTCTCACACAAGAATCCTCGTAACCAATATGGTAAAACAGATTTTGCTTTTTTGAAGGCCCGCAACGCGGGAAGCACCGTCGCGTTGCGTCGCGAGAAAAACATGCTGTCCTCGGGCTCCTACCTGCGGGGAG
Source organism: Acanthamoeba sp. SK_2022b (assembly GCA_027943245.1). Lineage (NCBI taxonomy): Eukaryota > Discosea > Longamoebia > Acanthamoebidae > Acanthamoeba > Acanthamoeba sp. SK_2022b. Next base: position 68,787 of record JANDJZ010000218.1, read on the forward strand.
GGTGTGCGTAACCGCGAGAGCCAGAAAGCGGCAGCGGTTTCGCGCTGACGCGGTGGCACTCTCTTGCTCTTATTGCTACTACGAATCAGGCCGATTTGCGTGAGAAAGGCAAGGATAGGATGGACAGGGAAGGGTAAGAGTGTCACTGCTGCGTCCTTAGGTGGCCCAGAGGCGGCCCAGGCTGGCTAGACGCGCCAATTCGCCCCATTTCCACGTGCTGGAGGTGGACAAAAGGCGGCGCAGCATGGGAGGCGGTGAAAAGAGGACAAACACCGCCTGATAGCGCACCTGGTGGTCACCTAGAAGATGGACGCAGGCAACACAAGGCGGAGGAGGCAAAGGATGCGCCACAAGGACGATAAAAAGTGAAAAAAGGCGGGCACAAGACAAAAGACGTGAGGCGGAGTCGAGCATCGCCAGGCCACCTCAGCACCGGTACCCAATAAACAGTGGGACGGAGTTGCAGTTCATGGTCGATGGGAGGGAATCAAAGACAAGCACCACAGCGTGCTCGACCTCGTCCCACTTGATATCGCTGGCCTCCATTGCACTCTGGATGACGCCCAAGAAGGCCTGAGGTGGTGGAACAGCCCAGTTGGGAAGGTCGCTGATGGTGCACCTGAACTTGTCCTTGCCACACAAGACCATGGTCTTATAGTGCACGATGCCTTTGCTCCCTAAGGTGGTGCTCTTCATTGCTGCCACCCACTGACGCCCTGACTCTGTCCCCACAGTGAGATGACGTGTGCATGTGTGTGCATGCTAAATTGGTCTGCAGTGGAGGGTGGGACGTTGATCACACTGGCTTCACAAGCTTGTTCACTTGGTGCTCAACTGTGCTGGCTCTTCCTTGTGGCAACAGTTGGTGTCAAGTCAGTCTGGCTAGGCATTTCTGCAGTTGCCACCAGGCTGGAGGGCGACTTGAGAGAGGAGTGTGTGCAACGCCACAGACCAAATCCACCTTGTCACATCATTGTCATCATCCATCTCAGTGGGCCTCAATGGAGGGGTGGGCTTCAACAGAGGGGCGGGCTTCAACAGAGGGGTGGGCTTTGGAGTATCATGAGCTTTTATGCACTGGTGCGCCTTTGATGGTGGCCTCACACTGAGACATTGGGCGTTTGCATGACAAGGGCCTCATCTGCGTGTTCCCATGTCAAGTCAGCCTTTTTCTTAAGAATGGCATTGTATCTGCCTGGCCCTGTGTGTGCCACCACCTTGAACTTCTCCAAAGCACCCTTCAGAATGTCAGTGTTGGACTGGTAGATGGTCAGATATGGACCCACCATGGAAGAAGTGGGGGTCTGGACTGTGTACCTCTGACACTGTGTCACTGGCCTTTGGCAAACTCTTGGCTTGGGAGTGGCCTTGGCCTGCTTGCCCTCATCATCCCCTTCTGCCTCCACCATGGCAATTGAGCCGCTGGCCAATAGCCTGTGACCAAAGAGTGAAGGCCTGCCACCCACTGCAGCTGTTGCACCGCTGATCTACAACCAAATCAGCCCCAGCGCAAGGCAAATGGAAAGGAAAGGGTGTACCACACTGCCAGATGGACCTCCAACATTCAGCTTTGGTTTCTGGGCGTCTTCTTCATTGTCCTCGTCCTCATCCTTGTGCTTGTCAGCCCACTTTGGATTGATTGCCTTGCCTGTGTCAGGTCTGAAAACCAGGAAAACTGGAGCAGGAAGAAGGACGTTGCCTTTTTGCTGCCTGACAGGCTGGTTGTGCCTGACAGGCTGCTAGCAGATACTCAACCCACCAGGCAATGGATTCCTTTGTGTGGCCTGGCTTGGTGGACAGGCGTGACTTGTCATCACATAGCCACTCACCACAAGATTTAACTGCCACCACTACTACAAGGCACTCTCAGTGTGCCTGATCCTCTGTGTCATGGGTTAATGTTGACTTGCATTGAAGATCTTGAGGGGCCATACTTTGGAGGGAAGATGCAAATTATTTATGTGGTGTGTAGTAATTTGATAACACCTCCCTCTCCAGGTCTGCTTTGATTTTGTTTGGCTGGAGAGTTTGCTTGTTGTTGTCAACAAGAATTGCAAGATGCGCCTCCATGGTGAGCTGCTTTGACCATATATTGTCCGATGCACTCATCATGCATTCAGTATGCTATGAAAAAAAATAAAATAAAAAATAATACAATTTGGTGTACCTTCCACAAGATTAAGAAGTGTGTACCACAGCTTGACATGTCTTACACAAGAACGTTCACCCTGCTCTGTCCAAATTTCACTCACACTTGTGGTGTAGCATCATCTGCAGTACACATGCACAAACAACATTGAGGAAGAGCTTAACAAAAAGTTCAAGTCCATGCTGCCCTTCCCTGGTGTACAGTCCTTTGCCAACCAAACACAGATTGTGCATTGCAACCCAGATGTATGTAGGTACCTAGTCTATTACTAAAGTCTTTGGGTGATATTACTAATAATTTTCTATGCACAGGGCAAGCTGGTGGTCGCAGCCCTCATGGAAGGGAGATGGACTCCTTCATTTCAGTCACTGAGCTCCTTTTCAAGGAAATGATCAAGAGCCCACAGGAGCGCAAGTGTTGGCATCTCCACATCAACATTGTGCACCTCCTCCAGCATGAGAGCTTCAGCCGCCCAGATCTTGATGAAACTTGGAAGCAAAAATCAACACCTGGAAGGTGATGATGGTGGGTTTGTATGGTATAGTCATAAATTGGCGCAAGCAGCCAAGCAAGCAAAGAGGGGGAAGAAGGGGAAGGACAAAGTGGAAGACAAGAGCACCCTATTGTACAAGCAACATGGAGATGGAGAAAATGCTCAGCTTCACCTTCCCAAACTTTGAGGTGGTTGAGCACTGGCCAGAGATGATCCAGTTCCTCAGGCCCCATGGGTGCAAGACACTCAGCTGTGGGAACATCAGCACCTGGCAGCAAAGAAGACTGTGCAGCAAACATACCAGCAGAACACAGAGAAAGTGATCTTCATTAAGGTGCGATTCTTTCTGCATTTAGAGAAGCACTAACTTAATTTTTTCTGGTCTAGACCCATGACAAGGATGTGGTGTTGCTCCATGCTGTGTATGCAGGTCTGCTCATCAGACCTACCAGCACTGAAGAGGCCATACTCACTGACAGTGGCGCAGTCAAGTGTGGATATCACCCATAACCACAAGCGCAATCTCCTGCTTGCAGTACAGTGTGAACTCTCAGTGGGTGAGCATTTAGTTGCCTTTAATGAAATCCATTCCCACAGTGGGGCACACTACTACAGACACTTCCTCCAACCTGGCCATAGCATTGTGCTACATGTGCCAGTTCAATGCAGTGGGGTGTGTTTTCCAAATCTCTCTGTCTTTTCACAACTGACCAGTTCATATAGGTCAAGTTCAACTTCCTTGATAGCATGGAGCCATTGCTTCTTGATCCAGTGGAGGCCCAGCAAGAGGTTGTAGTGGGAATGATCACTTGGATCCTCTCAATTGAGTGTAATCACGCCATGCATGCATGGCTAGAGCTTGAGCTGGCTTTGATGAGCCAACATCGTTTCTACATGCCTTTGGGCTGGAACGACTGGACTGTGGCAAAGTGTATCTGTCTGGCCAAGAAGGGCGCCTATCTCTGCAATAACCACCACCCAGTGGCAGCTGGGCAACAAGTGGGCAACACTGCCCTCACCATTCGTTGCTCAACCAGCACTTGCCTCTGCAGCAAATCATGCTTTGGAGCAACTCTCTGAGGTGTGTCACACACCCATAAAACATTACTGACACTTAATTTTCAGAGTGACCTTGAGAATGAAGGATGAGCATGGCACAGCAGACCATGAGGCAGGCGAGGACAGGATTGAGAACGGTGTGGTTGACTGCAGGTGGGCGGGGTGGTGGACTGCAGGCAGGCAGAACCATTATGTAAATCAAAAGAGAAAAGACACATCCACCTTTGTACTGCTGACCAAAACGTGACCACATCCTGCCACTTTTTGGTGATTGCAAACCACCTGAAAGGTGGAGCACAGGTGGACAAAGCACTACTTGTCCACCTCCAGGCCACATATAGTTCTGGCAGGAGGAATAAACACCCAGTGTTCTCTCTCTTGTTTTGTGTGGTGTGGAGCGACTGTAGGGCTTGGAGGGGAGGAATATAAGTTAAGTTACCTACAAGATTGTGAGTGCATGGATATTAGAAGCAGCATAGTTGTAAACCCATTTAAAATGGATTAACAAGTCAGTGGATTATTGAAGAGGGTAGCCAGTTAAAGTAAGCCTTGGCTGCAGTTAGCAGATATAAGGTTGCGGCCTGCTGATGGGCTTGCAAGGTGGCAAGTAGGTGGAAAACTCATGTAAAGGTCAAGCCATGTAACATCAATGAAACCATGAATGCCAAGCTTGAAGCCAATACCATCACTTGAACCTGTTGCGCAGTGTAGAGAGAGAAAGGACAGTTTTATGGATAAAGATGGAGTCGCATTAGATAGCAACATGTCACTAACAGGCTATTGGTGAGTACATAATTACCATGTGATTGACTGAGAAGGGAAGATTTCCAGAGTAGGGAGATAGAGAGGAAATTCAGTGGAGAGAAGTTGGACGTTGAGATTGATTCTTCCAATAGAACCAGCCAAAATCACAGAGAAGACACCAGGATCAGTGTTTGCTTCCTGCTGCTGTAAGTGAATCCTCTGTCACTCTGTTCATCTGTCACACTCCTTTTCAATAACGCGCAAATCCTTATACTTTTGCCTATTCAACTGTAAGCTATTTACATGCACTTAATCAGTCAATCATCTGTTGATGCTACACAGGCCCAGTACACAGAATTTTGACGTTCTTGTGCTCCGTGTGAAAGAGCTTAAAGAAGGTCAAGGCTAATCTTGGTGCTATAGAGCATGTAGAGATGCTCCTTGGTTACAATCATGGGCATATAGATGCTGGATATTGTTGGGGGCATGACATCCCAACTGATATGCCACATTAAAATTGGGCACAAAGAACCCCTATTCTTGCAATCCAAGCTTGCTGAGTGGGAGCAAGTTCATGCTCTAGGCAGTGCTGAAGCCTCCCCAACCCCATCCAGATTCAAACCACGTTTCAATCAAAACCCCACACCACCTGCATGACCCTGAGACTGCATCAGCTGATACACTTGATGCCAGTAACCTCTACTGAGAGTGTGGCCTAGTTTTTATGACTTCCATCTCACTTGAGTCCTACAAGGTAGAGGTTCAATGTCAGATTCTAAAGACGATGGAAGAGATAGGCCATACTTTAGAGATGGCTGTCCTGGCTGCACAGCTCATTGGTCAGCTCTGTGGCCTCAGAGTCAAGGCTACTCACCTTCCTGTCTTCCAACTACACATCAATAAGAATTGCTTTAGGTACCTTAAAAGTCACGAAGAAGAAGTGCTTGAGATGGCCATAGCAAGTTCACAATGGAAACATTCTTGTTGCATGACTTGATGAAGTCACTGTTGAACCAGTCAAGGATTGATTGCTGATGTGTGTTGCTGAACTCTGGCACAATTTTACTAGCAAGCAGTTCTCTACAAAGTTGTTTTAGCACACATAATATTGTTAACTTTGTAATGTGTTCAGCAGGGAGTTGGAATAAGGATGAAATTTCTCAGAGCTGTGACAAAAATGAGAACACAATGCCAAGGAACCAAGCATGAAGAGGAAGATGCAGGTGATAAAGGTTATGAGAATGAGGTAGTGTGTGACACCTGTGCACATAGGCCAGACAAAGGTGCAACTTGCATGGTGTCATCACCATCAAAGATTAGATTGTGACCTGTGCAACGAAGCGTTAGGTACATTTGCTTAAAAGGACATCCCGCTTCTTTCTCGGTCTAGATTCACCGCATTAGGTTTTTTGCTCGTCGATTTTCTCATTGGCCAGGGCAGTTTTGGAAATCTCGTGGACTTGTTCTCACATATGATTACAACACATCTTCCAGGTGCGGAAGCATGCCACGACGGCAGAAGTTGCAAGCTCGCAATGCACCAACAACGCGTCTTTGTTCCCTCCCTCTCGGCTGAGGGAGGGCAACAAGGAAAGGGAAAGAAGACGCCTTCGTGCTACCTCTGTCGGGCCTCCCACGTTGCCTGCGGACCGTACAACTCCGCCACTCCACCAACCAACCTTTGGTTTCTCCTTAATGATGCCCACGACTCACAACACATCTGACATGCTACCCCAGGGAGCGGCCGTGCGGACAGTGCGTGAGGAAGGGCAGGCCCGACCTGTGCTGCGACCCACCACCGCGCAAGAAGGGCCGCCCGGCCCGCAACGATCCGCGCTACCACTCCAAGCACGTCCCGCACGGGGCGGAGTCGGGCAAGGGAGCCGATCAAGACGACCTGATGCTGCTTCTGGTCGAAGAGGTGGTGCGGCTTCGGCGAGAGCTCGACGCGACCCGCCTCGAGCTCCAACTGGCCCGCAAGGTCGAGCGCGACTGCCGCGCCACGAAGAGGCCACGCGCGAGCGAGATGCCTCCACCGCCGCTCCTGGCGGCCATGTCCGCGTCGTCGCTCTCCTCGATGGGCCTGGGCGGCACGGACGCGATGGAGGAGGACAGCGACAGAGGCCTGCGGGAGGCGCGGGCGGCGATGCCGTTCCTGCAGTTCTACCGGTTTGGGCCCGAGAGGCCCTTCCTGCTCAACAACCTGCACGAGTGCGTGCCTCCCTGTGGCTCACCCGACTCGCATCATCTGCTTACCTCGCCCCGCGCAGAAAGCCGGTCATGGCGGGAGAACGCAAGGGCGACTCATTCATCTTCGCCTACATCAACGAGCCCCTGGCCAACCTGCTTCAGCTCACCCCGGTAAGCTCTCTCTCCCTCGCCAACTCGTCTTGGCTCTCTTCCCACAACTCCCTCAGAGCGATTGCGACACGTCTGACGGGGGGGGGGGGCTTGGCCAATCCGGGCGCGTAGAGGGACCTGGGCCAAACCGTAACGATGATCAGCGCGTGCACGCCCCGACAAAGGGCCGCCTCCCTCCTCGTGAAGAAGAAACAGTAAGCCCAATCTCCCCCGCCTCCCAATCACATGTGCGCGTCTCAAACCGTGGCCGTTCGTGTGTGTGTTGGTTTGCGCTACGCAGTGATCCGTGGTCGGCGAGCGACATCCTGGCGGTCTCCCGCCTGTTGCGCAGCAGAGACGGCCGCTTGTGGCGAACCACCGCCAACCTGCAGTTCTTCTATGACGAGCGAGGCCAGGCACGTGATCCCCCGCCTTCACCTTGGTCGACCTCGCCTAACCAAAGTCTCGGTCCAGTGCAAGCACACGCTGGTGGTCCTCCAGCACTGGGAGCCCGGCCAGCTACAGCCGGGCGAGGTCTTCAGCATGACCTTGTGCGGCTCGGGATCGCACGACCAGCCCAAGCACCAGCAGCCACCGACCCACATGAGCCACTTCCCAGAGCAGAGCCAGGCCAAGGACCACCACCACCACCACCAACAACCGACGCTGTATCCTCATCAGCATCATCACCACCAGCAGCAGCAGCAGCAGATCCATAGTCCTGAAGAAGTGTGCCACTTGGATGACGAGACCATCTGCTCGCTTCTCGGCTTCTCTCTGGACGAGCCAGCGTGCGATTGGGGGCCGCAGGGCCCAGGCCTCGCCCCTTCGCCTCCGTGACGAGCTCCCCCACCCACTCTCCCCGCTCACTTCTGCTGCCATTCAATGTACAGTCGCATCCGCGTCTGCGGTTTGCCTTTCATCACCATCATCATGATTGTCATCATCATCGAAACCTCCTTACAAGGTCCAGTGACGCCTTCCTCACGCGGAGAGTGGGCATGACGACGAAGGAAAGAACGAAAAGATGTGGCCCAGAAAGAACGAAAACGAAGACAAAACGAAGGAGGGCCAATCCGGGCGTGAAGGCTTGGGCAAGCCTCTCGTTTGCGAGCCCATCAGGGCAAAGTGGTGGGGGGGGGGAGTAGGGAGGGCAGGCAGTCCAGTCTCCAGCCGCGCGTGTCTCACGCGCGTCTCGCGCTCAGCGGCGCGGGCGCACGGCGGCGATACGGGACGAGCGGCGCACGGGGAGGTCGTACTGCGGCACCACCACCGCGCGCCGCTGGGCGCGGGTCGAGTGGAAGGTTCGGTTCATGGCGTCCAGAATCTTCTGGTGCTTCCGTTCGAGGTTGGCCTTCAGCTCCTTCTCGCGCGGGCCCTCCTCGTTCAGGAACTGAATCAGCTCGTCCACCTTAATGTTGTTGTTGTTGTTGTCGACGTTGTTGGTGGTGTGTTGTGAGCATTTAAAATTCGGCCAATTGGCGAGTGCGGTGTATATATACCTGTTCGATCGTGTCGTAGTAGGCCCACGAGGAAACGTCTTCCGGCGTGTCGCCTCCCTCCTGCTCGCTCTCCTCTTTCTCGTCCTCCTCGTCTTCGCTTTCGTCATCGTCCTTCTCTTCCTTCTCTTCCCCCTCTTCTTCCTCCTCCTCTTCATCCATTCGATCAGACTTGCCATTTTCCTCCTCCTCCTCCTCTTTCTTCTTGTTCCTCTTCTTGTTCTTCTTGTTTTCCTCTTTTTCCTTTGCCTTTTCTTCTTTCTTTTCCTCGTTCTCCTTCCCCTTCTGCTCGTCGTTCTCTTCGTCCATGAGGTGCTCCTTGGCCTTGGCCGCGCTGCTGCCGTTTTGGCGCTTGTCCTCCTCGCCCTTGTGCTGGGCGGGCTCGTCGCCGGGCCTCTCCTCCGACGGAGAGTCTGCGGCCGCGGCGTCTTGCTGCTGCTGCAGCGAGGGAGGGCGAGCAATGCCGAGCGAGTCGTAGAACGACGCCGGCGGCGTTTCGACCCACAGGCGAGGTCCTGCCATCGAGTCACACACGCACATGAATATTTTTTCATATTTATTATTATTAATAATGTAATTGATATTTATTTATTTATTTATTTATGATATATGTACCGGCGGCAGGCCAAAACCAGTAGCGGCGGTGGTTCCTGTCGAAGCCCAACGGCACTGCTCGAAGCTTGGCCTCCGTCTTCTCCAAGTTGAGCTCCTGTTGACCGCACACGCACACGCGCACAACACACGCACACGCGCACACACGCGCACACGCGCACAGACGAAGAGGTTTCGGTCTTTCCGCTCGGTGAAGCGGTGGAGGCGGGCGGGCGTACGGTCTGCTTCTTCTTCCTCTCAAAGGCGGCAGTGACCCTGTCCCGCTGCTTCTCCTCTTCCTCCTGCTCCTTCTCCTCCTTCTGCAGCTCCAGCGACGTCTCGTAGCTCTCGTCCAGGTGTTGTCTGTCGACACGCCCCCCCCCGAACATCAACAGCAGTTCATACGACGCAACGCCCAGTGCGTGCGTGCGCGCGTGCGTGTGCGTTGTGTGTGTGTGTGTGTGTGTGTGTGTGTGTGTGTGTGTGTGTGTGTGTGTGTGTGTGTGTGTGTGATACCTGATGGCGGCGGAGTCGAGGCACGCCCGCACGAGGAGGGCGAGGATGGTGATCTTGGCGTGGACCGGCTGTGTGTGGAACGACTCGTCCTTGACGCGGGCCAGCTTCACGCCGGGCAGGGACACCGACGGGTCGAGCGCCTTCAACGCCTTGAGCCACCTCCACATCATCACGTCGTAGGTGTCTACACACACACACGTGTACAGAATTAAGGTGGCGATCTATGTGTGCGCACTGGGAATACGTTAAGGTGGCGGTCCGTGTGTGTGCGTACTCGCGCTCACGCGGCTGGCGGTGGGGTCGTTGTGGTAGACGGCCTTGAGGAGGCGCACGAGGGCCTCGTCCATGAACTCTGACGACTCGTCGTCGATCAGCACGCTCTCAAAATCGCCCAACGTGAACGTGCGTTGAAGCCCGAGCTTTTGTCTGCGATTGGCATGCGTGTGTTTCGAAGTAAGCATTTGTTGTGTGTGTTGTGTGTGTGTGTGTGTGTGTGTGTGTGTGTGTGTGTGTGTGTGTGTGTGTGTGTGTGTGGTAGTGACAGGGCATCGAACGACGCACGTACCGATAGCTCACCAGGAAGTTGAAGGCCATGAGCATGTCGCCCACGTAGCGCTGGTCGATGGTGAAGTCGCCGCAGGGCTCGGGCGGCTGCGCGTCGGCGCCCTCGAGCTCGAGGTCGTCCTTGGGACCCACGCGCACCCGCTTGGCGGGCGAGGGCTCCGCGTGCTCGGCGGCGTTGTCGCCCTCGGCGTGCTCGTCGCCGTTGGCCAGGGCGGGTCGGTCCAGCTTGTGTCGCTCCGCGTAGCGCTCCTTGGCCTCCATCAGCGCCGGCGGTAGGTCACGCGAGACCGTGAGGTTGTGCTTGCGACAAAAGTCTACTTTCTGTCGACACGACACAACACAACAACAACTTGAGGAGGAGCACGAGAGATGGTCCATGAAGGAGAAGGAGAAGGAGGAGGAGACAACGGACCAGCATCCACGGTGCTCCCTTGTACGGGTCCTTCTCAGCAACGACCCTGACCACCTCTGCGCGCACAAATCGTTAAAAAGAATAAGAAGTAAAAAAAATAAATATAAATAAATAAAAACGAGTAGTGGAGGCAGTACGCTTGATCGTGGCCTTGGTGGGCGTGGTCTTGCCGCTCTTGGCCGTTTCGCGGAAACGCTTCTGCACATGCTCGACGAGGGCCTCGAGGCCGCCCACGAACTTGTGCATGAGGAGCGCCATCTCCGTGAGCTGCTCCTCGGGGATCTGCAGCGAGAGGTGGGTGGCGTCGGCCTCGGACATCAGCGCCTCCTCGTAGGTGAGGCCCGTGCGTCCGGTGTAGCGGCAGGTCCAAACGCGCTGTCGATAGTGCTCCCACCGCTCTATGTACTCCCTGCACAGCACCAACCCACAAAAATAATATTAAATAAATGCGTTAAAAAAGGTTGCGTAAAAGGAATCAAATAAAAGAGGTTGTAAATCACTAAAAAATATGCATTGTAGGAGTGAGATGTTTGGTCTTGTAGCGAATAATAAGGTTGTGCCCCCTCGGAATTGAATGAATGAGTGTGGACTCGGTACGTACTCGTAGGAGCGAAAGACCTCATCAGTGAATCGGATGACCCACACTTCATCCGTATGCGTGAGCTCACGCAGAGAGACCGGATGTGGCTCGAAGGGCCTCTTCCCAAGCAATGGCATCGTGCCTTCGCGCAGATCAAATCGAAAATATAAAATGGAAAAAAAACTAAATATTTTTGGCGGGAAAGGTCCGCGGAGTCTCTCTTCTTTGTGTAGTGCCTTTATCATCGAGCAAGACGATCGCGGGCAGCGCTCGAACAAGAACAACACGCTGTATGATCCGCAGGTCTCTTCCCTTTTGGTTTATGTTTGCGGTCAAGGACTCGCGGGCTTGAGGGCCATGACGCGCACCGACGCCGCATAGGCGTTGACGTCGAACTGTCCCAGTTACACGAAGAAGTGAGGTGAGCGCAGGGCGTGGTGGCCAAGTTTCGAAACGCACAACAACGTGGCGTACCTTGGACAGCATGTTGGTCATTTCCGTGCCGAACTCGACGTCTTCCTTCTCCTCCTTCTCCTCCTTCTTCTTCGTGGCCCCTTCGCAGCAGCTCGCGGCCGACTTGGTGGTGGGCGGACAGCAAGACGTCGGGGCGCAGCAGGCGTCCGACTTGGTGACCGGCGCGCAGCACGGATCGACCTTGGTGGCGGGCGTGCAGCAGGCGGTGCTCGTGACGCAGCACGAGTCGGCCTTGGCCGTCGTGGGCGCACAACACGAGTCGGTCTTGGCTGCGGGAGCGCAGCACGAGTCGACCTTGGCGGCGGGAGCGCAACACGAGTCGACCTTGGCGGTGGGAGCGCAGCACGAGTCGACCTTGACGGCGGGAGCGCAGCATGAGCTTCCTGCACGGGCGAGAGAGAGGTAGACAGAGAGAGAGAGAGAGAGAGAGAGTAAGAGCAGTGACACGACACGATCTGCGTCTGGCGGTGCCGAGACTGGACTGGACCCTTGGGCGCACAGGAAGCGGCAGCAGTCGATGCGAGATCCCCCAGGTCCTCCGCCGCCGGAGCACAGCAGTTGGGCCCTGGCGTTGCCCGTAACATGTAAAATATAAATTAAAAAAATAAAAATAAATACATATAAATTTCTATTAATATTAAAAAAATTGAGTAATAATAATAAAATAGTAATAATAATAATAAAAATTGAGTAATGTCTAGCCACAAAGGCGGAGGGGAGATACCGATCTCGGTGTAGGCGTTCAGGTCGGCGCCGGTGTCGACCACCACGACGTCCGCGAAGCCGGCGTCCTTGAGCTGCTGGACGTAGTCCTCGATGAGGACTGCGCCGCCGATGCAGCCGACGTAGGTCATCAGGTCGCTCCTGCAAAAAGACATGCCAGGTGAGCTCACCCAACACACAACACAACACAACACACAACACGAGCGACGTCGATGTACCAGAGCTCCTTGGGGAGGGGCTGCTTGAGGGCGATATCCGACGCGGCGAGGCGGCCTCCCGGCTTCAGGATGCGGTAGATCTCCCTGAACGCCTTCTGCTTGTCCGGCTACGCGTGCCCAAACGCGTGGTTAGTTTAACCACCAACCAGCTTGTTGTTGTTGTTGGTTGTTGTTGTACCACAAGGTTGAGCACGCAATTGGACATCACGCAGTCGGCCGTGTTGTCATCAATGGGAATGTTCTGTTCGCACGCACGCACGCACGCACAACACACAACACGGTGTGTACCTCGAGATGTTAGTGTGGCCACGTTACTTGCCGCGCGTGTGCTGCCGACCGCTGAGCGAATCGATCACACTGCGAACCTCGATCTCGCCCTTGCGGAAATCAACGACCGAGGCCTTGGCGCCCATCTTGGCGGCGTTCTTCATGGCCAGGGTGATCATCTCGTCGGTCATATCGACGCCGATCACCGAGCCGGTCTTGCCCACTGCATAATCGATATAGGTACACGTCAGCGCAACGATCCATTCAATTCGACGCGCGTCGTTTTGCCCTTGTGCGGCGTGTGCGGTTCACCTTTCTGTGCGGCGAGGAAGCAGTCCAGGCCTCCGCCGCTGCCCAAATCGACCACCACTTCGCCCTGCGCGGGTACAGCGTGGTTAGCATAGACAAAAGCCTGCACACACTCAACCACGTCAATGGAGTGCTTGAGGTACCTCCTTTAGGTTGGCGTACTTGACCGAGTTGCCGCACGACAGTCCCATGTTGGCTTCCTTAGGAATGGACGACAACTCATCCTCCTGTACATTTTTTGACAAAAAATGAATTATTACATTATATTTATATTATCTATAACTTGGCCACCGATAATTTCAGTGTTGTGAATTTAGTCTCGATTCAACTTGCCACCGATTATTAATTGTGAAAAAAAGTGCTGTGAATTTAAGCGATTCAAACCATAAGATGCGAACACTTGTCACATATCTGTTGGCACGCACCGTGTAGCCAAAAGCCTGAGCTACGCGGCGTGCACCCTCGTGATGCCCCTTGCCGCTGTCCTCCTTGGCCGCCACCGAGCCGTAGACTCGGCTCACCGCGCTCTTCACCTGCTCCTTCTGCATTTTGTTGCGTGCCTTCGCGGCGACGCACGTGCATACATTTTGTATTCTGCCAACAACAGCTCAAACGTTCAAGTTGAAGTACATCCTCAGCAGCGCCAACCACCACCCACCCTCGCTTAAGCGGCTTGCCGCGCTGGGCTCGGGCGAAGGCACGACCCACTCGCAGGGCCGCGCCACCTTGTGAGTCGGCGAGGCATCGATGAGCGTGTTGTCCTCGATGACGGCGTGATCGGCGCCCGACGACGCCTTGACCGGCACCCACGTGGCGTTGGAGTTGAAGATCCGGTTGTGCTCGACCACGGCGTCCGAGACGTTGGTGGCCACCGTGATGAGGCCCTGCTGCTCGATCGCGTTGTGCGAGATGACCATGGCGCGGATGAACGGCCCGCTGAACTTGGGGCTCGTGTTGGTTATCGACGTGATGCCGCCCGTGCAGTTGATCAACCGGTTGTGATGGATCTCGTTGAAGAAGGCCGGCTCGACGCCCGACTGGTACTCCCGGCCGTGCAGGTTGAACCCGCCGGGCCCGTTGTTGGACTGCCACGGAATGCCAATCATGTTGCGCAGCGTGTTGAACGACCACACGGCGTTCATCTGCATGCCATAGCTCTGCACCATGGAGCCCTCCTCGAACAGGTTGCCACTGAGGACAATGTCGCCACGATAGGCGGTGATCGAGACCAGCGTGTCGGCCGGGTCCAGCGGAACGGCCATCTCACGCTCCAGAACGAGCGACGAGCTGGAGTGGTAGCCCACGATGCGGCCCAGTTGGCCGGCGCCACCGCCGTTGGTGACCGTCACGACGTTGCCGATGATGTTGCGCGTCAGACTGGCACCGGAGGTCAGGACCAGCGAGGTCCCGTTGAGCGACTGGATCGACCCAAAGTAGGCTGAGCCGCCGCCGTCGCCCGTCCACGTCTCCATGAAGTGAGTGTTGTGGTCGTCTCGCTGGCAGTTGCGCACGAAGCCCACTCGCTCGCTGTCATTGGGCGTCAAGTTGAAAATCAAAAAACTGGTGACAGACCACGTCACAAGGCTGACTTGCTTGCTTGGGAAACGTGCCTACGGGGAGTGCTGGAGAGCGTGTTGAAGCCGCTGCCCGCAGCAGACGAGTTGCCGGGGCCCGCGTAGCTGTTGAACTCGTTGCCCTCCCACACGTACCAGGCGCCGCCCATGATGGCGTAGCCCGGGCAGTTGGTGTCCCACTTGACCCGCAGAAGCCTGAAATGCTCGGCCTCGTGGGTGGCCATCAGGTATTGGTAGGGATAACTGTTGCCAAAGTAGGGGTTTCCCTGCACGTAGATGTAGCTGTCGGCTAGGGTCACGTCCCGCGTCGAGTCGATGTAAACAACGTTGCCCAGTCGCTGCTGCGTGTCGAACCGGGCCACGATGCGCTGGACGACGCTGCCGTGCGCGTTGACGAGCGAGAGGAAGCCCTTGCTGTAGGTCGACCTGACCTCGAATCCCATGTCCTCAATCTTGATCGAAGTGTTGGCGACCGCGTTCCGCACGAGCGCGCGTGCCGGCGTGGCGGAGTTGTTGGCCCACACCAGACGCGACACGTTGGGGCCGTCGCCACGTAGCACAACGTCGGGACCGAGGGCCAGGTACTCGAGATCCCCCATGTTGATGTCAGCCCCGGCTGACACGTAGACAACTGCCCCGCCCGCGACGGCGTTGGCGGCGTCCAGGGCCAAGGAAACGTTACCCCCAAAACTCTTACGCACGTCGAACACCCGCGTCGTGCCGTTGAAGCCAGCATCGCCGGGCCAGGCCTTGGCGGCGACGACGTTGATGGTCAAGGCGTCACCGAGCCGCGAGTGCGTGGTGGCGTTGAGCTTGCCCGCCCTCTGAAGCGCGTTGGCGACCGAAAGCGAGTAGGACCCGGTGGGCAGGTTCGTGGGCAGCAGCACACGCACGTCATGGCAGCTGGCGATGACGTTGGAGCCGTAGTGGCCGCCGGCGCCAAATGTATACGAGGTGAAGGGCGCTCGCAGAGAAGTGAGGGTGACAATGGTACCGGTTGTGGCCAGCGGAGACGACGTGGGCACGCAGTCACCATCAGCAAAGGCCAGAGCACGGCCGAACAGCCTGTGAGTTGAATAAAGGGCCATTTAACTGACTCGTTGAGTCCCATAGAAAGGCAGAGCGGCGTGTACCTTATGTCACCGCCTGGAGTGGCGCCTGATGAACCGGCGTCGCCGTCGAGCCAGGCCACCTCAGCCGCGTTGAGTTCGACCGTTGAACACGCACTCGTTACTGTACCAGAACAGAGCGTGACCGCATACACAGCGAGGGGCCAGGAAGCCGGGATGCGAAACTTGGTGGAGTAGTGCCACGCCTGGATCACCTCGAGTGAGGAACAGGCCGACCCTGCCGATGTCGCGTGGCAGACGGAGATAGTAGCGGACAAGGTGGAGTTCAGTCCGGAGCCATAGACCAGCGCGGTGTCGTTGGGGGCCACGGGGTTGGTTGCCCACAGCACGGTAGGTACCGATGCCACATCGCAAGACACCGCAATGGTAAGGACCGACACCTGCAAGCTGGCCGCCAGGTATGTCGCCTTCACCATCCTAACTTCTTCGCTTGGTCTGGTTCAGCCTACTACGGCCAATAGTGCCGATCGGTTGTTTATTAGGATCTGGCC
Organism: Acanthamoeba sp. SK_2022b; assembly: GCA_027943245.1. Classification (NCBI taxonomy): domain Eukaryota; phylum Discosea; order Longamoebia; family Acanthamoebidae; genus Acanthamoeba; species Acanthamoeba sp. SK_2022b. The sequence continues at coordinate 84,920 of JANDJZ010000218.1, forward strand.
AATAACAACGGTCATGGTCTAATGGCAATATTAAGAAAAGTCGGAGTTGGGCGTACATGACACGCACAACAAGGCAATATCCATTGTACTCAAGCCTATCTTCACCCCTGCAATCACAGGTATGCAAAGTGCAACAATGCAGGGGAGCAGGTATATAAGTGCACAACAGAGGAGAAGCAGAAGATGGAGGAGGACCTCATATGGACTAAATGAAGACATAAAGAAACCCCCAACAATCAAGACTATAGAGAAATTGAACATGGTAACATGGATGAGTCAATGATGGTACCTTTCCTGCAGAACTGAGTGCTTGCCCTCTGCCATGGCAGCTGAACATGGAAATTGCAGAGTGTGAAGCTCAGGCCAACAAAATTTCCTTGTATCATCACCATCAGCACCCACTTGTCATCACCAAGGTTTGTTCTCATGACCTTGAGGCACTTAGTTGGACATTGGCTTTGCATGTGCAAGACATAATTTTGCAGCCTGGAAATTCACAAATACAGGTGATGCCCTTCCATTTTTGTCTTTGTGGTACAACACCAAACCACCTCCCCTCCACCTGTGAACTTGTGTTGGTGTGGTGGTGGTAAATGTTGTGGCAATAACAGAGTGTTCAGAAAAAAAGAACAATGACTCTTTTGAAAATGTACACTTTTCAGACACAAATGGAATAGAAATACACTGAGATATGTACAAGGCCTCCAAAAAAAGCTTCAAATTCTGTACACAGTTTTGAAAATTGGATGTTTTGTACTTGACAAAATGCATTGGTCAACATGGATGGAAGACCCACTCCTCAGGGCTGGCCAATGTGGATGGGGCAGCAGAACAGCTTCTCAGGGATCACATGCAGCCATACATGAGGTACAGGATCTGGTGTCTTCTTCATTGACAATCGACAAAAGATCTCCACCACTGGCCATCCAGGTTGCTGACCTTATCAATCACCTTTGATGAGTGATGATTCAGGTAGTATATAGACACTGGTAGCCAGCAGGGGTGTGGGCGAGCTTGTGGAAAGCCATCTCAATCTCCTGGTCAGAGAGCTCAGCAGGTTTCTTCTCCTCCTTGTTGATCCGCCATGTTGTTGACAGCTGCTTCAGCCTTTTCACCACCATGGCCACTCATGGGAATGTCATGGTGTTGTAGAGGCTCCCCCAGCTGGACTGTGTGTGGAGGGTGTTGAGCAAAGCAATAGCCACAACGATAGTGCTAGGTGCATTGAGGGGTTGCTCAGACTTGGTGTTTGTCAGTGGGTCTCTTATCTTCTTCTTCTCCAGGTGGATGATGAACGACTCAAGGTGGGGGTCACTCTCAAGCCAGTCCACCCATTGGTTGGTGTTGTGCTGCTGCACCCACTCCATCCACTGCCTCTGCCACCCAGAGTACTTCTTCTCAGACTTTTTAAACCCAATGCTCCACTGCGCCTGAATCTCCTCTTATGATGGTGGTGACAGTGGGAGAGCCTGGAGTGGGAAGGTCCTTGACTGGCTGGCTGGCTTCCCCCATTTGTGGTAGTGGTGGTGTGCATCTTGTGGTGGACACATGCTGGGTCGGGGCAGGTCCACAATGTCACCAGCTCACATGCACAGGGTGGTGGCCATGGCAGCATGGGTGGCTGCTGGTCTAGCCAACCCTTAAATTGTATGTACTTGTCAGCCATGGACTGGAGAAAGACATGTTGACTTGTTCTGGTCCATCTCTTTTTGTGTATTGTTCTTTGCCAACTCTTTTACCACGAATAAAACTTTAGTTTTTAGGGGGAAACACCCACTGCCTCTCAATCTCTGAGTTTTCAGAGATTGAGGAGGCAACTACTGGTTGTGGTGGATGGGGTGGTATTGTGGGGGTTTAGTGGCGATTAGTTGTAGTGGTGTAGTGGTGTAGTGGTGGTTGTGTTGTGGTTATGACATTGTGGTGGTGTTGTGGTGGTGGTGTGGTAATGTTGAGGTGTAGTGGTAGTGTTGTGGTGGTGTTGTGGTGTTGTGCTGGTGTTGTGGTGATGTTGTGGTATTAATGTGGTGGGGTGATATTGTGGTTTCTTATGGTGGTGCTGGTGTTGTGGTGATGTTGGGTGTTATTGTTGTGGTTGTAATGTGGTTGTGGTGTTGTGGTGGTGACATCATGGTGTTGTAGTGACATTGTGGTTTTTTATTGTGGTGTTATGGTGTTTATGGTGATGGTGTGGTTTTGTGGTGTTGTGGTGATGGTGTGTTTTTATGGTGGTGGTGTTGTGGTTGTAAGTGGTGTTGTTGGGATGTGGTGGAATTGGTGTTTTTAGTGGTGTTGCTTGAGTCAACAGTGCCCTGTGTGGCCTTTGGGGTTGATAGAGGTTGGCAGCCAAAGTGAACAGGGTACACTACAATTGCAATTTGGTGTGTTGGTAGGTGTGGGATCGTGCTGTGTGATTGTGATTTTGCCCTGTTAAAGATCTATGACCATGAAGAGGTGAACCTGTTTCCCAAATGCATCCACGACTTGTATGCATATGTCATTGCATATCTCACCACTTATCCTTCCTTTCATCCTTCTATTCAACAGAGTGCAAGTGTTACCTGGACATCCAATGCACATTGGTTTTGTCTTTTGACAACAATTGGAACCTTCTGTTTGAACACCTTTTCTAATCAGTTTGTTGCTCATAGCAAATTATTATTGTTCAAGTGTATTCTTGGGAAGGCACTGCTCCAACTTTTCACCAGGTGGACACGGTTTGGGCATCTTCCTCATGTTTAATTAATTAATCAATTTGATACACATTTACCAAATCCTGGCATGGTGGTACTCAGATCCGCACAGTGTGATCCACACTGACGTTTGGGAACCTCTCACACACAAGCATGCGGCTTACTTGAAACCATCATTGGCGCATGAAGCTAGTTTGAACCAACTCTCGTCAACAGCACACAATGCCTGCCCAGCTTAGCTTGTGTGCCATCCTCTTGTTGGTTTTCCTTGCTCCTCCCCCTGCAACTGCCCAGTGGACCACCACATCACTCTCGGTGGCGCGCAACTCCCTGGCCGCCACTTCAGTTGGGGACCTAGCCTTCTTTGCAGGCGGACTCGATGGCAATTCTTTGCCATCTGCTGTGGTGGACATCTACAATGCCTCATCCAACAGCTGGACCACCGCCACGCTCTCCCAGGCCCGCTACCTCTTGGCAGCTACCTCCGTTGGGAGTCTGGCCCTCTTTGCAGGAGGCGTTTCTCCTGCAAATGGGGGACTCTCCGCTGTGGTGGACATCTACAATGCCTCGTCCAACAGCTGGACCACCGCTTCGCTGTCCCAGGTCCGCGCTGCCATGGTGGCCACCTCAGTCAGCGACCTGGCCCTCTTTGCCGGTGGCAGCGCATTGAATGGCTCCGTGGCTAACCCCTCCATATTCTCCGCTGCGGTGGACATCTACAACGCATCCTCCAACACGTGGACCACGGCCTCGCTCTCCCAAGCCCGCCGCTACCTGGCGGCGACTTCGGTCGGGGGTATGGCCTTCTTTGCTGGTGGTGCGGATAATGCTGGCGGAATCTCCTCGGTGGTGGACATCTACAACACATCCTCCAACACGTGGACCACCAGCTCGCTCTCCCTGGCCCGTTACTTTCTGGATGCCACTTCAATCGGGGATGTGGCAATCTTTGCTGGAGGCCTCACTGGTTCAGTCTCCACCGCGGTGGACATGTATAACGCATCTTCCCACCTTTGGAGCGCCTCGTCGCTTCCCCTTGCCCAAGCCCAGTGGGTGGCCACCTCGATTGGTGGCCTGGCCCTCTTTGGAGGAGGCCTCGGCAGTTCCGGCGGTGTCACCGCCAAGGTAGGCGTCTACGAGGCGTCAGCCAACAGCTGGACCAACGCCGAACTCTCAAGCGCCCGCGAAAAATTGACTACTACATCGCTTGGCGACCTGGCCTTCTTTGCTGGCGGCAGCACTACGAACTCCTCTGCAACTCTTTACTCCTCTGTGGTGGACATCTTCAATCGGTCCGCGTGGTCACCTCCAAGTCCATCAGCTTCGTTCACCCCATCCATTACTCCCACGCCCTCACCTTCATCGTCTGCTTCTCCACGGCCCTCAGCATCGCCGACATCGTATCCGTCAGTCACTCCCTCAGTTCCTCCAATCGCGTCAGTACCCATCACAGCCGAGTTCAACTTCACTGTACCGGCGGTGGTCATCAGCCAGTCCGGTACGCCAGAATTTCGTTAAAGCTTGAGAAAATTCTCTCTTATAAGATATCTCTTTAACCGACCCTATTAGAAAGCGACACGGGAACAGATGCCCAAGAGATAGATCTCGGTCTAGTGAGTCTGGAGGAGATCTCTGATGGAGATGATGCCACTGTGTTGCAGGCCGTCAACCTTCAGACCGGTACGTGTCTCCAAAATCTCAAGAGGAGAGTACCAAGCTTACCTCTTCACACACCACTCGATCGGCAGTGGGATGGACGGCTTTGGAGAATACGAACGCATCAAGAGGCGACAACACCACAGAGTACATTTTCATCAGCCATCTCGCCACGGCGACAGACGGAGCCAACAACGCGACTCTCCGCTACTTTTTCACCACTTTTGCCTCGGACAAACTCATCACGACAGGTATCGTAGATGTCCATGTCATCATCTCGTGCAAAGTCCGGATACCCAGATATCTTACCAAGCGCTAATCGTTCCATGAGCGCGCAGAGAGCAACTACTCGTTCACGGTGACTCCGGCCTTGCTCAAGTTCTCATTCAACATCTCTTCTTGGGCCTGGCTCTCAGCGTGCGTTTTTCTTACTCTTCCCTGTGACCCCTTGTCCATCTCATGAGTCCTGGATTTTGCATTCTCTCATCACCAGGTCGAGCAAGCTGCGGTTGACGCTCAAGATCTCTCCCTCGTTTGTGCGCTTCACGCGGTGGGATGACACGCCCCAGGCCGGCATGAGCACGTTTCTCTTCTCGAACCCCAACGTCCAACAGGCGAGCGCTATCGTGCGCCTCCTCGACTTTGGCGAGGCTGCTGAGGAATACAACCGGTCGCGCGTGTCCGTGGAATCAGCCGCGGCCATCAATACCTCATCACTGTCCCTCACGTTCGCTCACTTTGAAGGCAGCCTCCTGTTTGACCCTGGTAAGTGCTGTGCATGTGTAATTAGTGCTCTGCGTGCGTACGTGCGTGAAGAACACTAATAACTTGAAACGTGCGTAACATGCAGACTTTGGGTTGTTGCTGCCAGGCAGGAATGGGGGCAGTGGTGGCGGAGGCAGCAGCGATGTGGGGCTCATCGTTGGCGTAGCCGTGGCGATACCGCTGGCCGTCGTTTTTGTTGCGGGGGTCATCACCGTAGTATTGGTGGTGGCCCTTGTCAAACGTCGAATCGCGCAGGCCAAAAGCAGAGGAGCAGTTGGGTTTGATTCCCAGAGTGATGGTGATGATCAGCAGCTCTAAACTACACAGTGATCATCACTACCAAGACACAACCCTGTGCCTGCAGTATTAGCTACCCTGAATATCATTGTTGATATTGCCAGAGAAAGGCCTCTCTCTACTAGAAGATAGTTCATAATCATCGGCTGCCTTCCTCTTCGGATACTCGCGCTCTCATTGCTGACCAAGTCGCGCGTTGACATCTTGTGTGCTGTATTTGAGCTGCGCGAGAGATTCCTGCACGCCACCGACTTTACTATCGCTTCACGGCTGCCTCCCCATCCATGCACTAATAGCTAAACGCACCTGAACCGCGTATGGAGGGAACTCGCTCAACTCTTCGTAGATCTCCTTGCCGTGGGATCGCACGAACTGGTACAGGAGCATGAGCGCGAACTGCCGCAGTTCAATGGTAGTGGGCGGGTCTCTAAATTGGGGGTCATCGGCTGGTGTGCACCGGCCGTTGAAGAACTCCTCCAACTGGAGTAAGCACCGGCAATCATAGATGTCAGTCAGGCTTGTATTCATAGTCTCGTCTATCCTCTTGGGAAGGGATAGCACCTTGCCGACGTTACGCAGAATAAAGCCGTTCATGACTTGCATGAATTGCTCCTTACTGCGACGCGCACACGATGAACGCGTCGCCGTGGCCGCCAACGGTGTGCTGGGCGCTCACGCTGCCGACTGACTCCTCCGGGTTGTCGCCCTGGTGGTTGGCGGCGTTGTTGCTCTGCGCGTTGTCCCTGTCCCGCCGCCCTTCTGCTTGTCCTTGGCCTCGCTGCCGCTGGTGGTCGCACTCCACGCCGGCTGCTTGTCCTCGCTGGAGTGGACTGGGGATGTCCCTCGCGACCGTGATTCGTTGCCGCTCCGCTGGGGGTGATGTTGATGTTGATGTTAATGTTGGTGGCGGTGGCGGTGGTGGGTGAGCCAGCGAGTGCGGCGTGGCGGCCGTGCGGGCCCACCCGATGAACTCCTTGCGCTCGCTAGGCGACAGCGCGGGCGGCGTGGCGGTGCCGCTGCTGCTGTTGCCAGCGGGCTGGTGGAGTAGCTGAGGCCGCCGGCAACGGCAGGAGGTGGCGGTGGTGGTAGAGACGGAGATCGAGGATGCGGGCTGGCCGTTGCTGGACGAGTCGTTGGCGGCGGTGTCTGCACTCTCCACGCATAGCACGCTCCATCGCTCGGAGAGGTAGCCGCCCAAGGACGACCTCCACAGCTACCAGTTCGGTCCGAGTTCGTGCCTGTGGCGGGCCATGTTAGAAGTTGGCATGTAAAAAGAACTTATGATGAACCTTGTACCAGGGTATTTGATTTAATGTAGGATAGGGTGATAATAATAATTATATGTCCTCATGGAACAAGACTTTCTCATTGTTGAGAGCCATCAGCTCATTCTTTAGAAGCAGGCAGATCAGGTTGACACCCTTATTGGCCAACTGGTAGACCAGCATCTGCAATGACCCAGACTCACCATTCACATCAGAAGTGCCTCTGACAATTTTTGGATCACAAGCAAGTTGGTGT
>JANDJZ010000219.1:0-14136 GCA_027943245.1 Acanthamoeba sp. SK_2022b
GCTTGTTGCCCGTAGTGGCCCGGTACAGCGCGCTCACGTCTTTGGTGGCTTGGAGCCTGACCTCTTCGTGCGATGGGCACAGCACCAGCATGTGTGCCGCATCCTCCTGGGCCTCCACCCCTCTTACTTTGAGGCACCACTTACAGGTTCCTTTCCCATACCTCCGCTCAATGTCGTCTGGAAGGTGCCCCCCACTGTACGCCCCTTGGCTTGCCCCTACATGAACGTCGTGTGCCAACACTGTTGCCCCTACTCTGTACCGCGTGAGACAGTACAGTGCTCTCTCTTCGTGGTGCTTAGGGCGTGCCATCGGTGCCACTGCTGCTGCCGCGGCCCAGGCGTGTCCTCCCCTTCGGCTCCAGCCGCACTGTTGCCTCCACTCCCTGGCCCAACGCTCCATAGTTTTAGCGCGCAAGAATTTACGGACACCACTTTCCATCACTTCCCCCTTCCAGACCAGCCTGCAGTCTCCCTCACCTACTCTAGCATATTTAGGCTGGTCGTCCAGTTTGGTGGCTTCTGCCGCCATTGTGTCTGCCGCCTCATTGCCCTGTGTGATTCGGTCTGCCTCCTCCCCCCACCGCTCCCTCCAAGCACTGATCTTAATGGCCCACTCCTCTCGGTCCTCTTGGCGGCCCTTTTCCATTTTATCCTTGACGTGACTGTACACATGGGAGATGCTCACCCCTCCTCCCTCGCTGACTCGCTTTGCAATGGCCACACTCACGCTTTGTAGAGTGGGCCCATGGCAGGCCCACTTGGGCACGCTCATCACCTCCTCCACCAGCGTGCAGACTGCCTTGTTGTCCGAGAAGATGTGAATGTGCCCTGGCGGCGTCACCTTCAGTGCCAGCTCCACAGCTTGGAGCTCAGCATTGAAGCTAGTTTGCACCCCAGCCACCCTGAATATTCAGTTGGCCAGGTGCCCCTTCCCCATGTACACTGCTCCTCCTGCCCGGCCTTCTACCGCTGAGCCGTCCACCCAGCAGCACAGCTGGCCCATGCTGTCCTTGTATTCGCCCTCTTCCCCCGGCCCCTCCATTGGAAAGTTAACCGCCTCTTCAAAGCAGGCGCCCCCTGTGCTCCTCTCCTGGTGGTCCTGCTGCGGCAGCCTCTCCCTTTCTTGGTCAGGTACGCCACGCCCCATTATCCTTGCGGGTGGTGGTAAGCTGGCTCCTATCTGGCGGCACCACCTGGCCAGCTCTGACTCTGCCGGGGCCACAGCTACCTCAGTCGCTCCCGGCGCCCACTTTTTGGAGGCCAGCTGGTGTCTGATTTCGTCACTGCGCCACCTGGCCATCTCCACCACAGTAGGGGTACGGTGCAGTGGGTAGTTGTACCTCCTTGCGTCCTCCTTAAACACCAGCTCCATGTTATGTCTGGCCAGCGCCGCGACTAAAGCACTAGTGGTACTCATCTTCTTGTCCCTGCCCATGGCTGCCGTCCCCCCTGGTGCCGTGACCCTGACTTGGTCCCCTTTCCCATATATTTGGAGGCTATTGTGCAGCGCCACCCTGCCCAGGGATGGGGGGCCATTTACCAATATACTAACTGCAGTAGCAATCAAGTTGCGGTCCTGTGCCTCTTCCATTGACTCCAACCCCATCCCTCCTTCTTCCTTTCGCACCCATATCCATGCTGAAGGTACTCGTTTGCCCACTCGCATGGCCCGCTTCACCCTTTTTTTGTTTTCCACGTCTAACCTGTGGAGTGCTGCCGCTGGGTACGCCACTACCCCTTGAGCATACTCCACGATCTTGTTAGTCATGCAGTTGAGGAGACCGACCTTCTGGGCTGCTGACAGCCCTCTTGCAGCAACTGCCCGTGCCGATTTGCTGTACTTCTTGTCTGTGCGCTCTATGTGCTCTTTCCAGCTACCATCAGCGGTAACCCACACACCTAGGTACTTGTACGGCTCATTAGCCTGGAGAGTTTTGATAGCATCCATGCGCCCAGAAGTGCCATTTACAAACCCTGGCCTGGCCCGGTCAGCCTGTGTGCTGGTGGTGGTATATGCAGACTTGGCAACGTTCACCCGCATACCGTGGACATAATAAAACTGTGTGAGGTCTTCCCAAATTGCATTCATGCCCATCCCCGTTTCACCAAAGCGATGTCATCAGCAAATGCTAGAATGCTGATGGTAGCACCTGACGCCAATGTGTACCCCTTGCGCTGCTCATTTATTTGTCGCACCACCGGGTTGAGGAACAGGGAGAAGAGGAGGGGGGACATGGGGTCGCCTTGTTTGAGGCCGAGTTGCACATCCACCGGCTCAGTTGGGCCGTGTTTTGTTAGGACCTGGAATTGGGAGTTGGCCAGCGCATTCAAGATGAACTTAGCAACGTTGGGCGGCACATTATACTGCTCTAGCATGCGCTGCACTGCCCAGTGAGGCACAGAGTCGTAGGCGTTGGCAATGTCCACATAAGTGATATGGACCCCTCGTTCTCGCTTTCTTGAATCTTCTATGCAACCACGAAGCGCGTGTACATGACTGATCGTGGGCCTATGCTTACGGAATCCCCCCTGCGCCACTGATAGGACGTCCTCACTCTCTACTGCATTGTACAGCCTGATGGTGATGATCTTGGACAGCAGTTTATACAACACTGACATCAAAGCTATTGGGCGATAGTTGAGTGGGTTGGCTGGGGAGCCAGCCTTGTATATCATGTGAAGGGACGCAGTTTGCCACACCCTTGGGTAGTGACTATCTAGTAGCACCGCATTGAGCAGGTTCAACACTGCCCTCCTGCCTGCACCATTGAGCCACTTGAGCAGCTCTGGCGTTTCCCCAGATGGACCTGGGGCAGTGCCTTTCTTGATTCCACCCAGGGCATTGTCCAGCTCTTCCTCAGTGATGGGCGCGCCCACCTTGGCGCTGCTTTCTGCACTGATGGCCTTGATATACTCTTCCCACTTATGCCGCCGCACAGTTTTCTGTGCTCCTGTGCGGGCGACGGCTTCAGACTCACTGAATTGCTTGGCCCACACCTCCCGCACCTTGTGTTTCACTTCTTGTGGCGCTGTGGCCACTTGTGTGATCCCACCACTACTGTAAGTGACTGCCTTGAGGCTCTTAGTGAGGTGCCCCCACATGGCCCTCTTAACACGGGCAAAGTACTCTGGGCTGTTGCTATCTCCCATGGCTTGGATGGCGGCGACCTTTTTGGCTATGGTGTGCCGGGTGGTGTTGCGTGCCACTCGGTCTCTGACCTTAACTGCCTTGCGGGCAGCCTGTGCGACCTCCTCTGCCCACTGTTGCACATTCTCCCCCGTTGGCTCACTTGGCCACGGCACTCCCACTAAGCTAGCTGCCCTTTCTATCATTTTGTCTTGTTTGGCGGTGCGTGCTTCCCTCGCCGCAGCCCTGATCCCTTTATGGAGGTGTTGCAGGTGACGCTGGGCTAGCCCCCACTCCTTGTTGTGCTTCACGCCCTTGTTCACTTTGGGGACAGCCACTAAGTGATCTTTGGCCGCTTGTTGCAGTGCTTCATGCAGCACAAAAGCGGCGTCATCTACGTTGGAGCCCACCAGCTCATCCCATTCCTTGTCTGCCAGTTTTTCCAAGACGGTCTTGTTATATGCCTCCAGTGTTGCCTGGCTAGGTTTGCTGGTGAAGCGCAAGCGTGGCGTTGGCGCACTGTCATCTGCGCCTGGGACGTCAAGCGTCATTTTGCTCAGCACGACATTGTGATCAGACTCCACCCAGTGGTGGAGCGTGCTGCACTCCACAAACAGGTCTGGGGCATTGGTGAGCACAGCATCCAGCCTTTTCATTTGGGTTGTTTGCCGGGTGCTGGCCTTCCATGTGTAGACATGTTGCGCTTCTGGCGTCAAAAAAGGGTGAATGTCGGTGAGTCTCGTACCAGCCATGAAGTTTGCATACTGCGTGTGGCGCTGGGCTTTGTAGGAGCCCACACGCTGGTCTTCCTGCCGGAGAGTGCTGTTCCAGTCTCCAGCTAGTACTACTCGGTGTGTGGACAGGTACGGCGTCACCCACTCTGACAAGGCTGCAAAAAATGCTTTTTTGGGTTGTTGGGTTGCTGGGGCATATACGGACACTACAAGCAACGGTTGCTGTCCGCCCAAGGTGAGGGAGACCGCTGCCACCCTTCCCTTGGCCCATCGGTGTCGTGGGGTTACAGCTGACACCAGAGCATCCGCTGACTCCCTAACCATAACTGATACTCCCCATTTACTACGTGTGCTCAAATAATCTTGCACTCGCACACCATTCTTTTTTATTGTTTTGGGCGTGGCGAGCCCACTGTTGGCGGCTTCCCTCCTCAGGAACTGGGCGTGTTTTTTGGAGATGCAGTTGGCGTACTGAACATACCCTTGCACACTTATGTACTGCTGCTGCTCTTTGTATTTATTGAGTTCTTGGGCGCACACGAAGGTGGGTTTGAAGTGCTCCACCAGTTTCTGGACATCAGCCACTTTATTGTCCCATCCCCCTCTCAAGTTGATTGACATGACTGCCACGAGGGCCTCCTTTGTGTTGCTGGCGCCCACCTGGCAGTTGGGCGCCTCGTGCTCAGGGGCTAGTAGGCGTGCTGTCCGTTGGGGCTTCGGGGGTGTCAGCGGCCTCGTTTTCGCGCACTTGTCCCACCGGCTTCACCACGATCTGCCTACCCTCGATCACGATGGGCAGGCTCCTGTTGGCCAGTCCCTCTGCCGTCTTGAAGCGTGCGAAGCAGCAGCCTTTAGGGAAGTTGGTGTCCGGGTCTCGTATGATTTCGATGACCACGTCGCGGATGTGCAGGTCGCGCAAGACACCCTCAACCATTGTGTTCCTGTAGTGGACAGGTATGGCTCCTATCCACCTGGACAGGGAACCGTACGACTGGTACGAGCGGCTCTTGCTCCAACGGAAGTTGTCCAGGATGACCGGGGTTTGGACGTAGGCTTCCAGCTCCTCTTCTCTATAGAACTCCACGATAACCCACTTCTTATTAGTCGTTTTACGGACATCGTGGTAGGGGATACCGAGCATCTTCACCGACTGTACAACTGCCTTCTCTGGGATGGCCTCGGCATCCTTGATCACTGCGTACGGCCTCACCTTGCGCCGCACGACATCCGATCGCATCTGGCAGATGTTGACCACTTTGCCCAGTCCTTGGACATATGGGCTCGCAGTAAGGGCGGTCTGGGCCTCGAGGGTAGGTACCACGACCAAGAGGAGGTCCCTCAGGTCATCGTAGTACAAGAGTTCCTCATCAATCTCTGCGCCGTCCACCGCTCCCAAGCGGCCGCGAACCTCGCTCCACTTGCGGCCTTCCACTCGCTTGACCACAACCACCCAGAGGAGCTCGGCGTCTTCTCGCTCCTCTCGCTGGATTCTCTCGGCAGTGAAGTGCTCCACCGCTGCAACGTGCGCGCGCCCCTGCTCTTTCTGTTCGCTGAACCGCTCCTGCAGCTCTGCGCGTTTGATGGCTTTTTGCAGGTTGCCAGTCGTGATGTTGCGCCCTCCTCCTGGCGCAGCGGTTCCATGGCCAGGGTCAGGTACCCGCCGCGTTGGGTGACTGCGGCGGTTCGCCGCGTTGGCCTTCTTGGCTGCCCATCTTGCGGCCTTGTTGAGCTTGACCTGGGCCCGCCTCTCTCGTTCCTGTACCTCCTTGTCAGTCCGCTCCCTTTCGGCTTGCACTTGCTCCTCATTTTCTCGCCTCACCATCTCCATTAACGCGGCTATATCATCGCCTGTCGGCCCGCGGGTGGCTATGTCGTCTCCTCCGCCGTTCCCATCTCTGTTGTCCCCGAGTTCCATCGCCTCCCCTTTGTCTGTCTTCTCTCCATCACCCACCTCTCCCAGCCCACCAGCTGCGTCGCCTCCCGAGTTGTTGCGTTCTGAGGGTGGCGCCTGCGGCTCCACTGGGGGCATGACTACAGTCTCTGCCAGTAGTACGATTGGCTGGGGAACGTTGGACGTAGCGTCAACAGGGGTCTGGGCTGCTCCTCCGTTAGCCCTGAATCCCTCGAAGTACGGCGACCGCACAGGGGCCGGCTCATCAGTCTTTGGTTTCTTCCCTCCCGACTTGGGGCTGGACGTACGGTCGGCTGCAAGCTTACCAGTAGCGCTTCTCTTCATTCTCGTGGTGCTGGACGTCAGGTTAGCTGTATTGCAGGTTCTGAGGCTAAGCGTCACACCCCTGTGGTCAACTACCCCTGTCCCCGCAGTACGTTGTGCTTCCCTAAACGGGTGATCGCCTGTTTGTCCAATTTCGTGCATGTGTTTCGCGCTCTTTTTCTTGACCGTTACTTGCGGGTGCAGGCATTTGGGGGGCGGATGTAGGGGGGGCTTCCAAGGAGGGCTGTACTGTACTTTCTGGTGTCTCATGTAGGGGCGTGGGAGGGGAGACGCGACGAATTGTGCATAAGATTGAGCAGACATCACAAAGATGCATTGATAGGCGATTATTGCATAAATGTGTGACCCGTTGGTGGTTACCATTGGGTTTGCGGCTTTTTTACCGTGGTTAGCAATCCACAACTCTAAAAATCTTCAACTCGTGGCGAGTGTGTTCCCGGCTCCATCTTTTTGTTTGTGTTATGTTGCCCGCCCTCTCCGTGCTTTGTGGACGCGTGGGGCAAATTTCAACGCACTCTCCCGCAGTTGTAGCGGAGAGAAATGCAAAGAATTCGGGGTGCATCACTCTTCGTGGGCCACGAAGGTGGCAGTTCCCCACCGCGCTTCTGACCTCGTACCACACCAACCACAACACAACAATAAGATGGTACCTCTCTCTTCTTCTAGTAACCCAGATAGATCTGCGCGAATCTTTGATGAACTGTGACGCGAGCACTGCTGACCAGATGAACAAACAAAACGCAGGCTGAACCTGTTAGAGTGCTCATTACTGGCGCTGCTGGCCAAATTGCCTACTCGCTCATCTTCGCGATCGCGCGTGGAGACATGTTCGGCAAGGACCAGCCCGTGATCCTCCACCTCCTCGATATCCCCCCCATGATCGAGTCCCTCAAGGGCGTGGTGATGGAGATTGAGGACACCGCCTCCCCCCTGGTGCACGGTACCGCGCTCTTCCACTGACGAGTTTATACGATAAAGGGCCCTAAAACGGTCTGCGGTACGCTTCGACTGTACTGATCTGTGCGCTTCTGTGCCAGGCGTGGTGGCCACCACTGATCTGCAGGAGGCCTTCACCAACATCAACTACGCCATCCTCGTGGGCGCCATGCCCAGGAAGGAGGGTATGGAGAGGAAGGACCTGCTCAAGGCCAACTGCGGCATCTTCAAGGTGCAGGGTAAGGCCCTCAACGACTACGCCAACAAGGACGTCAAGGTGCAGGCCGGTCCCTCTTTTTTATCGGTTTCCATTTTTATTTGTGCCAATATTATTTCTTTCGCATTTCCTTTCTCTTTCCTTGCGGGTGTGAATGTTCCTGGGGCAAGCTCCTCTTCACCCCCTCCCAAGGCGCTTACCCAATGCATGGTCATTGGTGGCGGTGCAGGTTCTGGTCGTCGGCAATCCCGCCAACACCAACGCGCTGATCGCCGCTCTGTCGGCTCCCGGCCTGCCCAAGGAGAACTTCAGCTGCCTCACTCGTCTGGACCACAACAGGGCCAAGAGCCAGATCGCCAAGCGCCTGCACGTCAACGTTAACCAGGTCCACAACGTCATCATCTGGGGAAACCACTCCAAGACCCAGTACCCCGACATCAACCACGCCCACATTTCCGGTTCGGCGAGTACTATCTCCTCTCCTTTTCTCCGCTCGTTCTCTCTCTCTCTCTCTCTCTTCGCCTGCATCGTGCATAGGATTAACCGGTAGTGCTTTATGCATGATCGTGGACCATAGCTGGTGGAGACAAGTCGCAGGTGCGCGGCGCTGTGGCTGACGACGCCTGGCTGCAGGGCGAGTTCATCACCACCGTACAGAACAGAGGAGGCGCCATCATCGCCGCCAGGAAGCTCTCGAGCGCTGCTTCCGCCGCGCAGGCCATCGTAGACCACATGAGGGATTGGGTCAAGGGTACCCCCGAGGTTCGTTCCCCTCTCTGTGCTCAGCGACGCAACACCGTAATCTCGCACAGCTACTGTTCCAGGGAACACACGCGCTATCGCCACGTGAGCGATGAAATTTTTGCTTCTCTGTGTTGCCCTTTTACCGACGAACATTCCACTGCACAGGGCGAGTTCGTGTCGATGGGCGTATGGTCGGACGGCTCGTACGGCGTGGCGAAGGACCTGATCTACTCATTCCCGGTGACGTGCAAGGACGGCAAATACACCATCGTGCAGGGCCTCGACGTCGACGCCTTCTCGAGGGAGAAGCTGGAGGTCACCGAGAAGGAGCTGCAGGAGGAGAAGGAGGAGGCCTCGGCCTTCCTTCACTAGGCGGCGTCATCCTCGACACCCCGTCCTCGAGGCCATGGCACCTAGTTGTTGTTACCTGTGCTTTCGACCAAATCCTTAAATGGCTTTCCACCGCTGGAAACCACGCACTTGCCAGATGGTGATGGGCGGTTCTTGTAGGTTGCCCCAGGGACCCAATCGGATGGCGGCGTCAGCGAGCGTGCCCGATGGCCGCCACCAAAAAAGTCAGCTGACATTGGCCTTTCCATCTCACCTCGCACCGCCCACGACACACTTGATGACCGCCACCGCTCTACCTACCGTCGCTAATCTGCTTTGTTCGAACGGGTCGCACCTCCAGCTCCATGATCTGGAGTGGCGGCCAGTCGCTTCTCTCAAACATTCCCTCGCTTTCATCCTCAACGACAACTCGACGGCTCCCTGTCTCGGAGCAGCCTCGCCCTCTCCATCTACACAGCGAACTTCTCAACAACAGCGCAAGAAACGACAAACTGAGGAACCGGTCTCCAAGCGAACGAGCGAAAAGCGACGCAAGAGAACGATGCACACCCACCCCACTTCCAAAACCGGAAAGGACAACGAACAAGGAACATCTGGCAACAGCAAAACGGCAACGGGGGTGTGGATCAAGATGGAGACCTCGTTTGTTCTAGCAACGTCGCCCGCCGTGCGCTCTCGCCCTTCTGCGCCACCGAAACAGCAGCGAGGTTCCTCCTCGCAGCGCGCCCTACGGGTTGGTACCTGGGTCGTGTTACAAGAAGGTCAAGTTCGGAGATGCACGCAAAGCACCAGATGTTTGAAGTGGCCTTTGGCCCAATCGTTTATTTCTTGCGGAGCCAATCAAATTAATGGGATCGCTTCGTTCAGTTCCACCGGTTTCTTCGCTCTTTTTCTGGTGGGGCTGAGCAACGGGACGGAATAGCCGTGCCCATTAACGTGCCTCTTGTGCCTCACAGCACCAATTCCGTGAAGGCCCCCAGTTGCACCCCACAGGCTCCCCTCCAGGCGGGTAAGTTATCGCTAAAGCGAAATGTGTGGCGGAGCGAGTGATTAGACATGTTCCCCGTGTCACCATATCATGGCATGGTGTTCTACGTTGCGTGTTGTTGTCTTCGTTTTCGCGCTTCTTCACTTTCCCAGTCTGGCTCGTGTGCGCTTCTATTCACTACCCCCCTCTCTGCTCGACCTGTTTGTTTGCCCTTCCGCTCCAACAGCCGCCTGAACGCTCGAGCTGTAATCTGCCACTGCTGTCTGTGTGTCGGTTGTCGAAAGACTCGCAACCGAAGTCTCAAAGGCCCCGGCAGCCCTTCTGCGTTACTCCCCCGACACAGTTGCGGCGGTGTATCGCTCTCCACGCGGCACAGGCCAACGTGTGTCAACGCGCTCAGTACTGTGCGCCAAGCTTGCTCTTTTCTTTTCGCTACCACGAGGTATGTACCGCGGCTTCTTGCCCTTCCCGTCTTCGTGTGTATTCGTTTTGGTGCGTGGTCGATCAAGTGGTGTGTGCTCGCCACCATCGAAGAAGTCACTGTGAGTGTTATTAGAGTCGGACCTACTTGCGCTAAGCACGCATAGAGCTCTCTTGCGCTTGTTCAGCTGTTCTGTTGACGTGTCGGGACGAGTGGGGCAGGTGGTGGTGTGCATGGCTACACGGATATATATTATGTATTATGTATTTTTGCTTGTGTGTGTCCATACACACACAAGACAACTGCGCTTCTACTGCAACAGCTTCCGTCCCCTCGTGAACTAACGAATCAATCGTCTTTCTTTTTCTTCTTATCGGCCTGAATACAGGCAGCTTGCTTGCCCCGGTTCCGCTGAGCTCCCTGTTTACTACACCACCAGCCACAACCACCTCACCTAGAACATAGAGAAGACGAGCCGATTGGTTTGATCGATCATCGACGAGATGTTGCCATCGATCGCAAATCTGCTCAACTTCGAAGCCTCGAGCACCAACATCGATGACGATTCAATGGACGTCGTGGCAGCGCAGCCCTCCTCGCTCGCTGGCTCAGCTGTGGGAAACTCGGCGACGAGCCCAGCCTTTGGCTTCCACCACACGATGAGCACACCATCTGCGACGAGCACCAATCTCAACGACGCCACGACACCCACCCACCACTCGCCACGATCCGAGCAGCAACGCGAGGGCAAGAAGAAGAATTCAATCAACTTCCTCCTCAACAGCAACGATGCCATGGAGGAGTGCTTGCCCAGCGTCGAATCACCCAAATCCACACCGAAATCGATGCCGACTTCCTCCTCGAGCGGTCCGTCGCCTTCTACGCAGCGTCGCCGCAAACTGCTCCGGCGCGGCCGGTCGGACGACCGCCAAGTGGCCATGACCGAGAACAACGACGACGAGGAGGACGAGGAAGAGGAGCGCGCCGCGCGAATGCTCCTGATGCAGGGCTACCCGCCAGATAAGAAGCTCTTCCAGACCGTCTCGCCCACCACCACCAGCGGCGGCGGCGGCAACAGCAACGCTGGCGGCGGGCTTGGCAACTTCCCGCTGCCCGCCCACAGCATCGAGCAGCTGCTCCCCGCGACCTCGAGCCGAGGGTCGCCTAAGCCATCGCGCCTCTTCCGCCGCAACAGCAGCACCAGAAGCAATCAGCAGCAGGAAGAGCTCGCTCACCACCAGCAAATGCAGCAGTACCAGCTACAGCAGCAACAGCTTCACCTCCAGCACCTCCTCCAGCAGCAGCAGCAGCAGCAACACCAGCAGATGCTTGTGCACACGAAACAGAGCGCCGTGGACGTGCCAGTGCTGCTCCACCCGCCGCTGTCGCCCGGACCCAGCGACCACGTCAGCGTCGAGGCCTTTGGTTCGTCGCTGCGCCGCAGCAACCCGAGCTCGTCCGCGGCATCCACGTCGACGTCGCCCACGATGGGCTCCTCTCCGGTCCTGGCCTCGTCGCCCTCGGCCACTCTGTCCCCGTCGCTGCTGTCGTCCTCGAATCGACACAGCCACCAGCTGCCGCCTTCCTACATCGCCGCCGCCGCCTCCGCCTCGACGCCGCCGACGTCATCGTCCCGGCCACCGCTCGAGCGGAACCCGTCGGTGTACTCGCTCAAGTCCTTCTACCAGCAGGCGACCACGGCCGGCGCCGCGTCGCAGTCCGCAGCGGCCGCGCCGTACACGCCGCACTACGGAGCGTCGGTCCCGTACAGCGGCATGCCCGCCAGTCAGCAGCAACACTACTCCTTCCCGTTCTCCGCTGTTCAGCAGCAGCAGCATCAGCTTCTCCAGCACCAGCACCAACAGCAGCAGCTTCACCTCCAGCACCAGCACCAGCAACACCTGCTCCAGCAGCAGCAGCTGGTCCAGCAACAGCTCCAACAGCAGCAGCAGCAGCAGCAGCAGCTTCACAACAAGACCAAGGAGGAGCTCCGGCCGTCGGATCAGGAGCGACACCTGACCGAGCGGCTCGAGGAGCGGCGGCGACTGACCAAGGAGCAGAAGAAGGTCCTCGAGGCCGTGTTCGAGCTCGACCCGCTGCCCAGCGCCAAGACCAAGCGTACGCTGGCCGGCGAGCTGGGCATGTCGCTCCGCAGCGTGCAGATGTGGTTCCAGAACCAGCGCGCCAAGCTGCGCAAACGCGAGAAGGAGGAGGCCAAGGACGGCGGCGACAACTACTCCAGTACGGCCAAGGCCGTCGCCTCCCCACCAGCCTCCTCGTCGTCTTCTAAGGGCCGTCGCAGCGGCGGCAGCCTGCGGTCGTCGGACGAGCGAGGCGGTGCCGAGCGACACAGCCTCAGCAGCAGTGGCGGCGGTTCCAAGCGAGGCGGCGGCGCCGCGCCCAATTCGCTCGTTTTCCACCACATGAAGGCCAAGACGGAAGCCGATGGCGTCTTCCAGCTCGTCGCCGAGGACCCGTGAGGACACTTTTCAGCCCCACACCCGCGAGGCAGCGGCCGACGGCTCCTGGAGACGTTATATTATTTTTTTATTTTTATTATTATTATTATTCAATTTTATTACAACCAGATCGTGCCGGCACAGCCACCGTTGCGAGGTTGTTGGATACCTTGAATTAGTGTAATTTAGATATCTAAACGGAACATACAAGTGCCTCGCAACCACAAACACTCCTCCTGGAACTGCAGATAGATATTTCAAGATGTTGGCAGGTTACCGGCGTGTGCGGACTCGCCGAACGCGAGCAGCAGTTCGGCCAGCCACCCGTGCCGCCCGGCAGACACGGCCTCTATGAGCGCGTCCAGGTCGCGTGGCACGTCGTCTGCCGCCGTTGTGGACACGCTGCTCGTCACGTGTTGCGCTCCCGGTAGCGCGTACTCGTGCCCGTCAAACTGAACCGTGCTCAGGGCACCCGCTGCATCAATCACCAGTCCTGCGCCACCCCACGAACCGGTGAAACCCACGCACGCGCGAGCACGGCGGGAATGAAAGGGCCACGCGATCTGGCAGCGTACCGACGTTGCGCACTTGCAGCAGGCGTGGGTGCACATCGTAGTCCCGGATGACGCCGCTGCCATAGTACACGTGAATCTCGTGCCCTGGTGGACATGCATAGGAGTGAGAGGTGGGGACTGGCACCGGGCCAAGGCCAGAAGTACAGGCACGGGGACCAGACCTGCCGGAACGGCGCGGAGGGTCCACACTTCCGTTTGCTGGCTATGGTGGTTCTGGGCAAAGCAAGCGTTTGGGAAGTATCGCAGTAAGTCCTTTTCGCTCCTATCCTCTGCTTCCTCGTCTCCGTCGTCGTGTGTAAAAGGGGGCGCAGGCGGTTCGTTGACACGATGAGCCACGAAGGGGGGGACGTCCCATTCGGGCATCACCCGCCCCTCTTCGTCTACGCCACTTGAGCCAATGAGATTGGACACGGTTGGTGGTGGTGGTGGAAGGCTGTACCGGTGGGGTCGAGCACCCATTTATCGTCGTAGGAGTTGATGAGGTACCGCAGCTTGGCGATCACTGCCCTTGGTGGCAAGTCTTCCCACTCCTCCCCTTGACCTGTGGTCTTGCGCCTTCGCATGACTTCACGCGGCTTGTCCTCCATAGACGGCCACTCGCGTCAGCGCCGGCACACGACGCACCGCAAACAATCCACAGCCATGCAGCTCGCTCCCGCGCACCTGTACTGGGAGGGCCATTTAATATTCTTTATTCTTGAAATGTTTGCAATTGAAATTTATCGGTGCAGCATCTTGCTTATCTTCTCGGTTTTAACCTGGTGCCCGTAGCACGCACATTCTTCATTGGGCAGATTGATTGTCACCACGCATCATAGAGTGACAGCTCCTCATGCGCATTGTGCGGCCGCCACAACGCCGTGTGCGCGATGTGACTGATCCCGTGCTCGTTCGTAGAGCCGGCTGCGGAATTGCACCCGAACTGCTGGGCGGAACAACCAACAGCCAGCCACCAAAAAGGCCTAATATTTTACGTGACGTTTATTTGTTGCTACATCGGGTGGCATCTCAGTGTCTGTATGTATCTCCACAAGGCGATGGGGTATGCGTCACTTGGGGCGGAGCTTGAAGATGAGCTCGCGGTTGCGCGTGAGGCGGACCGCTCGGCCATCGCACACGCGGAAGTTGTGTGGAACGAATTGCCAGCCTTCCTCCTCACCACCTGCGGTTGATAGTGCGTTCGTCAGGTAAGCACGTTGTCCCTCGGCGCGAGGTCGCTTGCCGTCACGGGCTGCACGATCTGCAGGAAGGCTCCTTGAAGGCTCCTCATTCGGCCTCTTTCGCTTGCTGGGGAGGCGGTTGCCTACTGGCTCGGCACGCTTGTTGAGGTCGTCGTAGGCGCGATCAG